>JAXGGA010001045.1:0-172105 GCA_038373865.1 Uloborus plumipes
AATCCTAAACGCAAAGATATCTTTGACCCTGCCATTCATTGCAATGCCTTCTTTGCCCATCCGGAGAATATTTTCATAGCAATGATGACGGATCATCGGTCACACGTACGTTAACTGGGCCTGCGACGGATTTTGAAAGCCAGGACTTCTACAAACCCCAGTGAACAAATACGAAGTTCGAAGGTTCCCCAAAAACTTAACTTCGACGTTGTTGAATATTTCGACCTGATTGATAGGGATATCTTCCATATCTCATCGCCTCCCATAATCAAAGGCATGACTGAATGCTGAACTTATGATTACCTCATCACAACGGAGGTGACTCCAAACATAATCTTCGAAAAATTTCCAAATCACACTCAAGCAGAGGTGTTAAGCTAGTAGTAGAGCGGCATAAAGCCAAATTTTGGCCGAATTGTGCACTTCGAGGTAAAAGCAATTTTTTTTTAGATTCTTGTTTTGGGACCTTTTTTGAACGTTTTTAGGCACGGAGGCATTCGCTAAGTTACTTGGATCATTTTTTATATCGTCTCAAAGTTATTTTACGCGCTCATAGGACTTGCAGTCCAGTCATATTAGAGATTAAATTCGCACATCATGTTGTAGTTCTAATTTTTTAATATGTTGTTTGGGTCACCTAGGGTAGTGTAAATCTAAGCTTGCAGTTTTCTAAAACTTGTGCTCGCCGCGTAACTCGCGAAAAACTACGAAATTTTTCGACTTTTTTCAGTTTTCCCCTTATAACTCCTAAACTATGCAACTTTTGAATATGCATGTGGCTACCCATTTTAAAGAACACTAAATTTCAAAGAATTTAAGCTCACGTGGTGCTCTGTGAGCCCAATAGTTTAGGAGATATCGTATTTCAAAGAAGGTCATTTTTTGCGAAAAACGCAAAAAAAAACCATGCTTTAATCACATTTCGGACTATAAATCGACATAAATTCCTACTCTACAAGTAAAAATTGTACAATAAGTTACAGTACATTTAATTGGCTTTCATTTAAGGCAAAATTGAGGTCTGTAAGTTGAATAGTTCTTTTATAATCTCGAAACAACAAATATTTGTTTTTGCCAAAAACCTCGAAATTTTCCGACTTTTTTCAGTGTTTCCTTTGTAACTCTAACTTTATGCAACTTATGAAAATACATGTGGCTACCCATTTTAAAGAACACTAAATTTCGAAGAATTTAAGCTCACGTGGTGCTCTGTGAGCCGAATAGTTTAGGAGATATCGTATTTCAAAAAGGGTCATTTTTTGCGAAAAACGCAAAAAAACATGCTTTAATCACATTTCGGACCAAATACAAACATAAATTCCTACTCTACAAGTAAAAATTGTACATTAAGTTACAGTACATTTAATTGACTTTCATTTAAGGCAAAATTGAAGTCTGTAAGTTGAATAGTTCTTTTATAATCTCGAAACAACAAATATTTGTTTTTGCGAATGACTTCGAAATTTTCCGACTTTTTTCAGTGTTTCCTTTGTAACTCTAACTTTATGCAACTTATGAAAATACATGTGGCTACCCATTTTAAAGAACACTAAATTTCGCAGAACTTAAGCTCACGTGGTGCTCTGTAAGACGAATAGTTGAGGAAATATCGTACTTCGAAAATGTGTCATTTTTTGCAAAAAATAAAAAAAAAACGCGCTTTAATCACATTTCGGACCGAATAGCAACAGAAATTCCTACTCTACAAGTAAAAAATGGACATTGAGTTGCAGTACATTTAATTGGCTTTCATTTAAGGCAAAATTGAAGTCTGTAAGTTGTATAGTTCTTTTATAATCGCGAAGCAACAAATATTTGTTTTTGCAAAAAACTGCTAAATTTTCCGACTTTTTTCAGTTTCCTATGTAACTAACTTGATGCAACTTATGAAAATACATGTGCATCACATCCCAGGTAGCACAAAAAAACGTTTAAACGTTTTATAAACGTTTTTAATCGGTTGTTACAACGTTAATAACCATTTTACAACCTTTAAAAAACAAAGTGTGCTACTTGGGATGATTGCAGTCGAATTTTCATCAGGACAGTGGACACCGATGTTGTCGTCTTGCCCACTGCGCTTCTTCAAGACCTCCAGGGATGTGATCAGCTGTGGGTGGTGCCAGTTAGGTACAGGAAAATCGTACCGAATCTTTGATATCTGCGACATAGCTAAACGACTTGGTCCAGAAAAGTGTTCAGGACTTGAAGTGTTCCACGCTTTTACAGGTTGTGACATAACTTCGTCTTTTAGAAACAAAGGAAAACGATCAGCTTGGTCAGCAGGGCAATCTTTACCTGCGCTTAACGAAGTATTTAAATCTCTTTCGCAACCCCTTACTCCAGCAGAAGTACTGTGTATGGTTCCTGGGCTGGAAAAGTAAGTCGTAGTATTATATGATAGATGCAGTGAAGATGATACCGTCAACGCCGTGCGGAAAACTTGATACTTCTCTAAAGGAAGGGAAATCGAAAATATTCCCCCAACTCAGGACGCACTAATACAGCATGCTCTTCGAACGTCATTTCGAGCTGGGCATGTATGGAAGAAGAGTGCAGGTAACTTCTGTGCTGCCTGACCCTCAAGAGTATGGCTGGATAAAATCTAGCGAATCTCCTGTGACTTGGAAGGTATTCCTACCTTCTTTTCTTTTATTATAACTTTACGTTAACTTAAACGTTTTATTGTAGTAATGCAAGTAAAATCTAATTATTTTCAGGTTAAATGGACTTCGATTCCCCCTGCTTCCGTAGCCTGTCAGGAAATAATCTCGTGTGCCTGCAGGACGAAGTCTCGTACATCTCGATGAGGTTGTGGAAAAGCTGGTCTCCCTTGCACTTCCTTGTGCAAAAATGGGGGTTGTGAAAATGACGAGACCCGCTGAGATGAACCCTCAAAATGTTCAAATCCTGCTTTTGTAATAAAAACACCAGATTGTTAACAAATTAAAACATTTTAAATTTTAAGTCTGTTTTCAGAAAAGTTAAGAAGTCTGTAAGTTCAAAAGTACTTTCAATATCGTCACTTTGTTTTCGCGAAAAACTGCTAAATGTTCGACTTCTTTCATTGTTTCATTCATAACTCCTATACTATTAGTCTTAAAGAGCGTCACTAGAGCTTAAATTGTTGCAAATTTAATGTTTTTTAAATTGGGTAAGCACATGTACCATCAAAAGTTGCGTAGTTTAGGAGTTATAAAGGAAACACCAAAAAATTCGGAAAATTTTGCAGTTTTTCGCAAGAGCTAATGATTGTTTTTTTCGCGATTGTATAAGGACTATTGAACTTACATACTTGTTTTTTGCCTTAAATGAAAGTCAATTAAGTTTACTGTAACTCAATGTCCATTTTTCACTTGTAGAGTTGGAATTTATGTTGATATCTGGTCCTAAATACGATTGAAGCATTTTTTTTTAAATTTCGCAAAAAATGACCTATTTTCAAAGCCACCATATTTCCGACACTATTCGTCTTACAGAGCGATACTAGAACTTAAACTGTTGCAAATTTAGTGTTCTTTAAAATGGGTATGCACATGTATTTTCATAAGTTGCATAAAGTTAGAGTACCAAAGGAAACACTGAAAAAAGTCGGAAAATTTAGCAGTTTTTCGCAAAAACAAATATTGGTTGCTTCGCGATTAAAAAAGAACTATCCAACTTACAGACTTAAATTTTGTCTTAAATGAAAACCAATTAAATGTACTGCAACTCAGTGTCCATTTTTTACTTGTAAAGTAGAAATTTCTGTTGCTATTTGGTCCGAAATATGATTAAAGCGTGTTTTTTTTTTTTTCACTTTTTGCAAAAAATGACCCTTTTTGAAATACGATATCTCCTAAACTATTCGGCTCACAGAGCACCACGTGAGCTTAAATTCTTCGAAATTTAGTGTTCTTTAAAATGGGTAGCCACATGTATTTTCATAAGTTGCATAAAGTTAGAGTTACAAAGGAAAAACTGAAAAAAGTCGGAAAATTTCGAGGTTTTTCGCAAAAACAAATATTTGTTGTTTCGAGATTATAAAAGAACTATTCAACTTACAGACCTCAATTTTGCCTTAAATGAAAGCCAATTAAATGTACTGTAACTTAATGTACAATTTTTACTTGTAGAGTAGGAATTTATGTCGATTTATGGTCCGAAATGTGATTAAAGCATGTTTTTTTTTTGCGTTTTTCGCAAAAAATGACCTTCTTTGAAATACGATATCTCCTAAACTATTGGGCTCACAGAGCACCACGTGAGCTTAAATTCTTTGAAATTTAGTGTTCTTTAAAATGGGTAGCCACATGCATATTCAAAAGTTGCATAGTTTAGGAGTTATAAGGGGAAAACTGAAAAAAGTCGGAAAATTTCGTAGTTTTTCGCGAGTTACGCGGCGAGCACAAGTTTTAGAAAACTGCAAACTTAGATTTACACTACCCTAGGTGACCCAAACAACATATTAAAAAATTAGAACTACAACATGATGTGCGAATTTAATGTCTAATATGACTGGACTGTAAGTCCTATGCGCGCGTAAAATAAGTTTGAGACGCTATAAAATATGATCCAAGTAACTTAGCGAATGCCTCCGTGGCTTAAAATGACCCTTATTGACCCAAAAACATAATTAACAAAAAATTTTGCCGTGCTCAAGTTGCTTCGCAAGAGCTAATGCCGAAGGTAGAGATAAAACGTGAATTTTCGCATTACACTTTGTAAATATTTGTGATATTTTGTTGCATTTTTGCATTTGTGATGTTTTATTTTATTTAGTAATTTGATAGTTTATTGTATAAATTATTATATTTGGGATATTTTGTTGTGCTTGAAAGTGGCTAAACTGAAAAACAGTCTGATGTATAGTCAATTTTTTACATAATGTCACTAAATATTGAAAATAAAAGGTCGCGAACGGAGATCAAAAACTTTTCCAAATCACTTCAAATTTTCACACTCTGTTTTAGTGATCAAATGGCACATTTTGACACGTCAAGCTATTTGAAATTCGAAAAAATGTTTTTTTTTCGGTCATTTTTGCTCCACACTAATGTACAGCTTATTCCAAACTATTTACGAAGAATTGATTAAAAAACGTTTATATTTCTTTCCCTCTTTTTTCCCCTTAATGCATGGGCAGTTTAACTTTTATTTTGAAATTTCAGCTGAAGCGTGTACTTTATTAGACAAATGTTATTGAGACAACTAATCTCCTATTTTTCGCGAAATCCTTAAAAAAGCGAAGTGTCCCAATACTTTTAAGATATATAGTGTAGAACTAGAAAGTTCTTGCCGTTGCAGACCTTATGTCTGAAGTGGTACCAAATGTGAGCTAAAAGCAAGTCTTATTTTCAGAATAATACATCAGTTTCTTTGATTGTTTTGACAGAAAGTTTACATTGAGTAGGTTTAAATGGGGGATAGAGGGTTAAAGTTAGGGATGCACCAATAAGCAAATTGGCCGATTACCGATTACCGATTAATCAGCTGTTGATAATCGGCCGATTAATTGGCTCAGCCGATTAATGATAAGAATGATTGTTTTTAATACTGCCAATTTTACCATCACTGTTTTTTCTCTCTTATACAATTCCGAGTTTAGAAATAGTAAGTCATTTATTTCCAAGAGAAGATATTTTTTCCATTTTCCCAATTTTCACAAAATAATTTCAATATTTTATCAAATTTCTTAGAACCAATTTTCATATTATTGTCAATAACATTACATTAACACAATGTTAATTATGTTAATTGGACATCAAAATTCAGAAAAAGGAGAAGGGAATCTGTACTCCAATTTAGGAGTACTTTTAATTTAAATTTTTTAGTAATTAGTAGCAATTTAATTCAAGACTTTTATTCTTTGTGAAAATTAGAGGTTATCTAAAACACTGTACTAAGGAGGAAACTCGCCACATGAAAAAAGTTGCAACATTGTCTATGTATATGTATTCAAAGTAGGAGAATTAATTTATTAAAAACTTTATATCAACTGTGAGGATTATTATTACTGTTAATAAAATTATTCATCGTAGTTTCTTAGTGAAGGTATACTTTAAGAATAAAATTAAAAAAAAAAAACAATTTTTGGGCGATTAATCGGGACGATTTTGCCGATTATAAATAATCGGCAAAGTGATCGATTATAGCCGATTAATCGGTACTGCCGATTAATCGGTGCATCCCTAGTTAAAGTGAAACAATTAATCCAAAATGTAGCTCCAAAAGATCTATAATATTTATGCAAAGTCCGTGGGGTTTTTTTTTTTTTATTTATTTATTTTTTTCCTAATACTTTCATCTGAACCCAATATTTCTGAACAACAAACTTAAGATGCGTAAGCTATTTGAAAAAGAAAACTCATTAATTATTCATGAATCCTCCCCACGTGATGTCTGGAGCAAAAGCTTCTAATTCTCCTGAGATGGATGCTGAAGAAGAAAAAAACAGGCAAAAATGTCACCAAAACACGAAAATGAGGCCAAATTGCCGAATGAATAGCCTTTACATGCTTTGAATATCAATTTTAACTCTTCATAATTTTTTTAACTGGAGATAAATAAGTAATTTAGAATTCTTCCGTATCGTTATCAAGTTTTCCTATTATAATTAGTTTTCGAATGTATTTTTTAGTTATCGTCTTTTGTTATTGTGTATTAAAGGGGTTTTTTTTTTTCCTTATTTATGGAAAAGTAAATGAGAGATATGTGACAACCAGAAAATATAAAAATCTTTACTAATATATAAAGCTGTAGAGTTTGTTTGTTTGTTTGTTTGTTTGTTTGTTTGTTTGAACGCGCTAATCTCAGGAACTACTGGTTCGATTTGAAAAATTCTTTTTGTGTTGAATAGTCCATTTACCCAGAAAGACTTTAGGCTACAGTTTGAAAAGATTCGATAAGCGATTCGTTTTTTACTCTAATTCAAGGCAATCTATATATATAAAAGAAAGTCGTGTTAGTTACACTATTTATAACTCAAGAACGGCTGTACCGATACGGCTAAAAATTGGTGGGTAGGTAACTTAGAGCCAGGAGACGGACATAGGCTATAATTTATGTGTGTCAGTTACATAAATAGAAAAAATGTCTTATTGACTAAGCCTTTTTACTAAGCCTTTTTTGACACCTCCATGGCTGAGCGACATAAAGCACACGTTCTGGCAGCTTCCGGTGCGCAGTAAACAGGTTGTAAGTTAGCGGTGCGTTGAGTGTTATTTGACTTTTTTGTGAAATCTATAAAAAAAAAAAGTCGTGTTAGTTACACTATTTATAACTCAAGAACGGCTGCACCGATACGGCTAAAAATTGGTGGGTAGGTAGCTTAGAGCCAGGAGACGGACATAGGCTATAATTTATGTGTGTCAGTTACATAAATAGAAAAAATGTCTTATTGACTAAGCCTTTTTACTAAGCCTTTTTTGACACCTCCATGGCTGAGCGACATAAAGCACACGTTCTGGCAGCTTCCGGTGCGCAGCAAACAGGTTGTAAGTTAGCGGTGCGTTGAGTGTTATTTGACTTTTTTGTGGAGTAAATTATAAACAAACGTGTTACTTCCCTTGAAATTTATATGTGATAAGCTCTCAGAAACGATTGTCAAGAGTTTTTACGCCTCTGCGGCTGAGAGGTGGAAAGCGCTTAGTGGGATAGCTCCTGGACTGCAGTTAAAGAGGTTGTTCTTCTTACTGCTATTATATATACAAAAGTTTGTTTGGATGGATTTATGGATTGAGCAGTCGGTTGATAAACAGTCCGAAAAAATTATATTTTTAACTACGTGTTTTTTGAGCCTCTGTCGCCGAGCGATATAAAGCACATGTTCTGACAGCTTCTGGAGCGAAGTAAAATAGGTTGTAAATACGGAAACAATAATGAATGATTAATGTAGATACTTAATTTTTTTTTTGTATATTCTAATAAAAAAAACTTAATAAATTCAAAAATTTGCTTATGTATTGCCTTTAAGGCGGAACAGAGTTCGCCGGATCAGCTAGTTTTCACATAAATCGCCGAATACTGGGGTTAAAAATTACTTGCACATATTAATGTTATATATCGTTGGAAGCAGAAAAATTTTGCCCGTCCTATGCAGTTTGTTTCGATTCTCTAATTTAAACACAGCACGAGTTATTCAATTCTTAAACTTGCCTTTTGCAAGGCTTCACCCGATTTCTTGCAATACTTGGTTCATTAAAAACCATCAATAAAAAAATAAACGAATTATTCCACAGTTTTTGATTTTTTACATCATTGGATAGAGCGATATTTTTAACCCCAGAATTGATTCGACTTACAGTCGAAGAACCAAGCTTTTATCTCCACTAGAAAAAAAAGTTACAAGCGTTTGAACTTTGAGTTCGAAAAACCTCTTTTCTGATCAAATTATTAACGTTTTTATTGCGTTTACTATGCCGACATCTTTTTAAATTCATTGTTGGCTCCCTTTTCTTCATTTCGTTTCTTACAAGCATTTTATTTTACTGCGTTTTCTAGGCTCTCCTAGCTGTGTGGTATATAACAAGGCAAATAATTCCTTTTAGTTCGGTACAATTTCAAAGATTTTTAGCCTTTAATATTTAATTGTGACATATTGTAGCAATTTGATATTTGAGAGCAAACGTGCTTTTTAACTTTAAAAAAAAATAGTGGGGGAAGACCGCAGATATTGTCGATATCGTTTTTTGTTTCGTACTGCTATTGTTTTTCTTATTCTTTTGACTTTTTTTTCTTATGCAATAGGTATGTAAGTAGGTTTTCAAATGAGTCAAATATTATTTTATTTATTTATTTTTTTAATGATTTAAGATAGTTACTAATCTAAGCAAATAATATGATTCATCATGTTTTTTGTAACGTTTTTTACTACTTTGTATCATTGGTACTAAACACATAATTTAATTGCATAGTATTTTTTATATTGGGTAGTGTTTAATTATTCTTTTAAACGTTTTTTTTCCTTATGTATCACATATATACGTTGGCTTCAAATGAGTCTAACTTTTTTTTAATGGTTGCATATAGTTTACTAATCTAAATAATTTGATTTTGTCCATGGTTTAGTACAACATGGGTACTTATCTAAAACACATAATAAAAGTGCGTGGTATTTTTTATATTGGGTATTGTGTTGTGTAGTACATTTTTTACAGAGGTAGCCCGTGCAACGCCAGGCCACGCAGCTAGGTCTTTTTTTATGTGTAAATAATTCGATTGACTTTTTTAATGCAGGAAAGCTCTTTAGCGAGCCGCTTTAGCGGGGAGTATGTTAAAAATTTTTTCTTAGTATTTTAAAGGCGAGCCGGCTTGGCGGCGAGTGGTTTTCTTGAAACTTTCCTCGCTACTTTAAAGGCGAGCCGCCTTGGCGGCGAGTAGGTTGTTTAAACTTTCTTCACTACTTTAAAGGTGAGGCACCTTGGCGGCGAGTAGTTTTCTCAAACTGCCTTCACTACATTAAAGCCCGTGCAACGCCGGGCCACGCAGCTAGTTGATTGATAAAAGGATTTATTTAACTGTCTATATCAATTATTTACTTAAAAGAGGTTGTTTTAGTTATTCTTGAAGGCATAAACATATTGTGTCGTGTCCGTCACACCTTCAAACTTTTTTAAATGCCGATTCCAATCTTGATAAAAACACAATAAATGCATTTACAACCTTTTACAACTGTGTACAAAAGAGCAGGTAACAATTGTTTAAGAGATAACAACTAAACAAATGTAACAATTAGTTATGTTATGCGTATGAAAACTTGTTGCTCGAACGAAGTATCTTGTTTCAAAAAGCTTCACGAGGGAAAATCAATTATAAGGCTTTATACGTTAAAATAACCAGACTATACAAATTTATCTGTACATTCCTTTTTCGTATTTTGAGAGAAGTTACATAAACTCATGTGAAATATTTTTTTTTAGTATTGCTCAAAGGAATATGAAAAAGCGATAATATGACGTAAGCGCATGTACGCATGTGTTTTGCAAGGTAACTATTACCAGAACGCATATATGCGCTCATCCTTTAAGTAAGTCTTGGGTTTAAAAAAACAGTGGTGATAAAACACATTTTTCACATTTCAGTATGATACAAATGGGTAAAACAAATAATGGAAAAATACTCGCAGTGTAGGGCTGATTGTGGAGCGTATCATTAATAGTGTATGTTTATTCATAAATCTGAATTGTCATTTTCCATGAAAAGCTTGAAAAATAAATATATCATCACATAAAACCCCACCATTGTACTAAAAATGGATTTTAAAATACTATTTTTAAAGGGTGTGCTGAAATAGACTGACTGTTTTCAAAAATTCCTAACAGGAGAACGGTAAATGATGAAAAGAAAGCTCTTGCAGAAAATTCATGTGTTTGGCCAGGAATTTTTTCTCCCAGAATTCCGAGTTTTAGTTTAAAAAATTTTCAACAGATCCACTGCAGATAGTAAGCCCCATAGATATGCTGTGTACTTTGGAAGCATATAATCCAATCTTGCCCCCTTTACTACGAGGCTTGTTGGTCGAGCGGTCAAGGCTATCGACGTATTCCTAAGGATCCGCGATCGAGCCCTACGATCAACATGCATTTTGTACACTAGGTGAATTCAAAAGTCAAAGAAGAAAAATGGCATTGCACACCACAAGTTTTCGGAATTTTTAATGCTTACAATTACTTTACAATATTTTCTTACTGTCTGCCACTAGCAGCAATCAAGTTTCAGAAAACACTAACCGCCTAATTCACCGTTAACCAAGCCCCGTGGCCGAAACCACGAGGTTCAATAACTCGGGGTTGAGATTGTTACCACGCGGTTAAAAATTCGGTATTCACCGGCAAAATTAACGCCGAAGTTACCCAACTTCGAGGTAACTCTACTGAGCGAGCAAACCAAGCATCCTATTGGTTAAAAAAAGTCAAATGATTTACTACGTCATTTGTTTACATTTGGAGTTAACTAAGGTTTGTGTTGAAAGTAGTGCTCTCTTGCTATTGAAAATTAATTAACACAGCTCACAGCCCATTACTAACGAAATATTTGTCATAAAAAATAAAGAATATAATAAGAGTTTCTCGGAATCGTGGGTGAAAACGTGGAAATCGCCGCAATCGTAGAGCTCCTATTTCCGCCATTGCTTTGACTTATGTTATTAAGTTTACATGTATTGCGCATGCTCAGAGAACAAACCACGCATTTAACCTTGCTCCTAGAGCTTGGTTAAGTTTCCCAACCAAGCGTGGTTTCGGAAACCTGTCAGCGCGTAGTTAAAGTTGACGGTGAATACGAAGTAGACGGTAACTCCGGGTTAAGGACCGGTTTAACCACGCTTAGTTAACGGTGAATAACGCGGTAAGTTTCCCAACCAAGCGTGGTTTCGGAAACCTGTCAGCGCGTAGTTAAAGTTGACGGTGAATACGAAGTAGACGGTAACTCCGGGTTAAGGGCCGGTTTAACCACGCTTGGTTAACGGTGAATAAGGCGGTTACTGATATGAAGGATTGACCAAGGATTAAGGAGTCATTTCGAAAGAGAAACTTTCAAAACTTGAACTTTTTGGACTCTAAAAATGTGCTGGTGAATTTAAAAAAAAAAGAAGAATCACAGTAGTGATATAAATGCAAAGACAATTTACGTCTGCAACCGCAATGTCTGCCTCTGGGGACTTGGAAGCACTGTTGCTCCAATAAAGAAGATGAGTACGTAAGTCGAAGCAAACCGACGTCGGTCAATATAGGTTCCAGTTACAAGAGTTTAGACCCATCAAAGTTTTACTGTGGTATAAATTTTAATAAAAATATTCAGGGTCCGACATAATGGACAGTCGGATATAATAGGGGCAGGACTTCAAGACAAATTGAAATGCACAGTGATGCAAACATCGAAAACAAAGCAAATTGTATGATATTTACCATGCCGTACGTGACATTACTTTATTTTTCTTTTTAAATTAAATAATTTCACTCACACTTGTCGAAGACCCGTACTTGATTTTAAATATGGCACAAAACAGATGGACGCCATCATGTTAAGCGCATTCTTCCAGGCGTCGAATGAAAGCTTCCACCAATCGGATCCAAGCACGTTCAATTTAATCTCCTACACAGCTGTACGCATCCTTTTCTTGAGAACATGTCCTTATACCGTGGCCGAACTCAAGGAAAGGGTGCGTTCAGCTGTGGATGAGATCTCGTTAGTAGTACTTGTCGGCTGGTGGAAGTTTTCTTTCGCTATTGAAAACAAATAAAAATGTATGCCATTTACCACACCGTACGTGATATTACTTAGTTTTAAATATGACACCATACAGATGATCGCCATTCCGTTCAGCGCATCCCTTCAAGCGTCGAATGAAAGCATCCGGACCCCCGATCCTGCCCGTCGGATGAGGCTGGTTCCACACAATGTAAAAAATGAATGTTGTTTTGAATGTATGTACTTCTAATTTTACAGTAATAAACTGTAAAACTGCTAATACTACAGCAGTAAACTGCAAAATTGCTAGTTTACAGTTAAAAAAACTGTAAAACTGCTAATACTACAGTAGTAAATTGCAAAATTGCTAGCTTAAAGTAATAAACTGTAAAATTTCTAGTTTTACAGTTTATTACTGCACTTTTACAGTTTTAGACTGAAACCTCTGTTTTCAGTATTATACTGTAAAAACAACAACTTATTTTTTGCAGTGCAGCAATTGAGTCTCCACAGCTGTTTCTTCTTGTGGAGATACTTAAAAAGTAAAATGAACGCTACAAGTCCTCATACTGTAGATGGAAGGATACTCACAGCTGTGGAAGAAAGCGCTGGCGCTAAACGTGCTGGATGAAGCGATGGAAGCTTTTATTAGACGCCTGAAAGAAACCGCTGAACATGGTGGCGACCATCTGTATGGTGTCATATTCCAAACCAAGTAATGGCATACATGGTATGGTAAATGGCGCATATTTTTCATTGTTTTAATTACTAGTTTCAATAAAACTCTCAATTTGTTTCAAAGTTCTGTCTCTTTTATATCCTACTATACACATTGTGCCGTTTATAGAAAGTTTCATTTAGTTCAAAAACTGCTAGTAAAAAGAAAAAAAATAACTACAAAATAGTCAATGAGCAACAACACAAATTTAAAAAATTAAGTCATTATGTCGGACCCTGCAAAATATAAACTCGATTTATACAAATATTTATCACTTTTAAATACTATGCATTAATTTCAAATTATTTTGCATGATTAAATAGCACAGAAATAAAACTCTGGGGCGTTCAATATTACTACCATTTTGAGCAATTTGTTACACAATCTTAATTACTAAAGCACACCCTTTTTTGCAGAGTTCATAAAACATAGGCCTATTTATATAAGCCAGAAAGTTTTACCAAGGATGGTAGAAATACAGGCTAAGAATGATGGAATCTGCCGTTTTACTTGTCAAGGGAAAAAGACCTGACAATGACTGATAGTGTATTTAAAGTGGATGCAGAACACAGAAATCTAAAGAGAGGCCATCATTTTAGCCGCTTGGAATAAACGTTTGGAAAGAGGATAGCAGAAAATGAAGGGAAAGGCAATATTCACCGCGACCCTTTTATTGCTCCCGGTTTGAGACCAATTTTGGGACTTTGAAATAGAACGTTCTCTGACCTGAATAAACAAACGATATTTTTTCATTATTGTTCTCCGCTTGACGAGAACTTTTACAAATAATGTTTCTAGTTTCAGATTTTACTGGAAGAGATACTGTGGTGGCTTCGGGGATTTTGTTGCAGCAGTTTTCGCTCCTGCTATCTGAAATTAAATGCAACATGACTTGTCATTATACGCAAAGCAATGTTTTTTGTTTTTTTTGCAATTCTCTAATTTATATTAAGAATAATATAATTAAAATCTTTATTGTAATGATGTATAAATGTTTGATGAATAAGTTATTTTATTAGGAAAATACGTGTTGAAAAAAAAAATTAAATTTTTGACCGAGTTGCTTGTTCCTGGAAGGTTTGTAATACTTATTTCCTACAAAGAAATCCTCAATAATACAAACTAAGGGAGGACTTAAGTCTAAAAAACCTATAGGTTTCATAAATAACCTAGAAATTGGAAGAAGGTACATAAAAAAAACTCGGTACATCGTAAAAATTATATTTTGAATTCAAAAGAATGAAATGAAGAACTTCGTGGGAGAAAATTACAAAAATACGAAGTACGGCTTACATAAATACATTAGGGCAATTCCACGGTAACTTATGTTACATTTCGACCAACTCTTATGCATTTAGCACTTCAATACAGACAAATTTTGTTATACAAACCTTGTATGAAAGCATTCTATGAAAATGACAGTTTAAAGAAAAACTAAAATGCAAAAATATTCGATGCATTTAAATTTTATAAAATCTAGCAGTCAAAGATAAGGCAGTAACTTGCGTTACACAAAAAGGGAATGACATAATATGAAAATTGGTTCTGAGGCAAATTTCTGCTCTATTACAGCTGTTTTCTTGTTTGAAGCATAATTTATCAGTTCCTTATAATGCTTAGGAATATATTTTCATTAATTTAAAAATTTATTTCAAAAATTGAAAATTATGGGAATTTTTAACTAGGTAACTTACGTTACAGTAACTTACGTTACAAAATTTACTTATAAGCATATCTTTATTACAAAAATTAATGAATGAAAATTACAGCTTAGTTTAGATCGAAATATTGAAAATTACCAATTATGAATTAAATTTACAGAAATTTAATACCAAACTCAATGACCAATCAAAAATATTACATAACAAGACTTAAATCTATACTAGCTGCTGCTATTAACAAGTTCAGGTAATTTTATTTTTCAAATCATGCTTTCTTTCTTATTATAAATTTCATCTGTCGTTACTAGCCATTTCTAATTTTTTCCAACAGCAGCCATTACTGATATTTTAAACTCGTTTTCTTCAATAATCGTCACAACTCAAGGATACAATGTATTTTCGTACTTTACCACACACCATTCACCAGCTTTTATCTCTGTTTTTTCTTCTTGTTCCTTAAAATACTTAACTAAACGAAACCCCACAGTTTGTTAATTTCTAGTTCTTAAATGGTCATTGTCAATGTGCGGATCTTCAGAAAGTATTTTTGATAAATTTTGCTTTTTCTAACATATTTCAATACCATAAAGAGTGACTTTTATTTACAAATCTGTAATATCCACATGACTTTTCTCATACCCCTTCTACAGCGCATCTTTTCTGCAGAGTTTAGTGGCATTTTAATGCAGAATAAAATGTATTTCACCTGTAAGAGATAAAATATTTTTGTATTTGTTATTTCTAAAACATATTTGATAACTTTAAAACATAACAGAAGTCATTTTTGAATAATTTATAGTACATTACTCCTAAATATTCTGAATGCAGTGATATTGTTTAGAGAGAATTAATATCTCAAAAGCCAAAAAGAAACATATAATTTATAATAGAGGTGTATTGTAATCTTATTAACAAATAGAGACATTTTAAGAAATATGATTAATTTAAATTAAGTAAATACAGTACAAATTTAAAAGAATTCTTGCATAAATTACTCCTACTTACCACATAGGTTTATTTCACAATTTACTTTCTTTATAAACACAAGTATTTAAGTTCTACTTGGGTAACTTACGTTACCTGCATATGTCGGTAACTTACGTTACACGTTTTGATTGTAGCACAAAAAATTAAATAGACAATATTTTAAAAAAAACTTTAACTATTTGCTTAACACACACTTATAAGATAGAAAATATAGCATTGTTAACATTGCATTGCCCTTTCTTTATGCACATCATGAACTTTAACATGTTTTTGGTAACTTACGTTACATAGAACAGTGCATTTTTGAAGTTAACATAAATCACTTAATTTACGTGAAAACACTCGTTTTAGCAATTCACAATATTGAATTAAAGTGTAATAATCAATATTCTTCCTTTAAAACAGTTATCTAAAGAAAAAAATTGAAACTTACCAACGTTGAAAGATTGACCATTTGCTTTGCCAAAAGTTAAATATTCCATTTCCAACTTCAAAGTACTGCCAAAACTAAAAATACTACATTCTTGACAAAAAATTAGTATAAATAAGAAACTTCTAACATTTTTAAACAAAAAAATATGTAAAACAGACGCATTGCTATAATTTGATTTTTCCAACGCTTTTCCACACTTACATGGAATTGCCCATTAGCGTGCTGAGTTTTATTTATGCAGTATGAATATCTAAAAGGCTGTCCGGATGACACGTCCAGTTTTATAGAGTCCGAATCACTGAGGGCTTACTGTAAATGAAGTAGCATAATTTAAAGGGAAAACAGATTCTACTTAATTTAAACAATTATTAAGAAAAGAAACCGATAAACATTTAATGATTCATATAGTATAAAACACATATAACAAATTTTACAAATTATAAATGTAGAAGCATTTCTGATATTTTTACAAATAACAAGAAATGGGCATTTTAAATGAATGATTAGAGCATTAATTCAGAATTATAACTTTCTTTATTTTAAAAAGTAAACTATAAGTTAGTGCTGCAATTGAGTTATAAATACTTGTCACGATTTGTTCGAATTTTGCATTGACAGTAGTTATTACCACATGTCTCCATGATGTGGAAAACCTATTATGCTAAAACATATTGATTGAAGAAAGTTGTTAGTTGTTTTAACTAGCAGAGTTTTAACGCAGTGATCTTTATTAGTGTAGTAGTGATATAAATAACTTCCATCTTCGAAATAGACATGTTTTTGTTTACTATACTCTCAAGAATTAAACGTAAAACAAACGTATTTACAATACAACACAATATAGGACAGCAACTTACAAAAACCCAACTCCGAACTCCTTTATACACGCACTGTCGACTGCTTAAATATCTTTCAAGCTACAGAAATTTGCATAAAGTTAAATTAATCAAACCATACACACTTTACGACGGAATATAATTAAAAATCCAACAAAAGTCTTTAAATTTGAAAAAAAATATACTCATTATAAATAATTTGAGTACACTTTCTAAATTTTTTTTTGTTTATCTTATGATAACGCCCAGTCGGCAATGTGTTACAAGTCATAATTCTAATGTTGAAATGCTTGAACATTAGAATGATGTCTTATGGTTGCGAGCACGAGTTACTCTAATTAAGTTTTCTAGTGAGTGAAATATTGCAAAAAATCAGGATTGTATAAATATCCATGAACAAACGCTCATAGTTTTTTTAGTAAGGCAAAAATTTAAGAATAAAAATCTGAAAATTGCTATTGAAAACTCTCATACTAAACAGAAAACTTAAAAAGAAGTACTGCAAAAAATGAGTACGCCAAGTTTATTTGAAGAACAAGCTGAACAGATAATCGTTGTAATATTTAGCAAAATAGTCATATCGATTTAAAAACACTATTTATTATTTAAACATTTAAAAATGACACTTATAAAGCAAAAAAATAAAAGATCGAAAAGATCTTTATTGACTTTTGGTGATAATCAAAGGTCACATTTTTTACTATAGAATAGATTAGGATAAACATTACACATCCAAATCACTACAGATATTAAACAGGCTGCCGTGAATTCCTGCCCATGCTCTACATTTTTTGCTCCAGCAATCTATCATTGTCTACCTTTTTTCTTCTCCAATAAAGAAAACAATTAATCATTTCGGATGCAAGCATTATCTTTCTTCCATAGGCAATTTCGTCTGTATAAATAATGCATTGTTTTGCATTTTGAAACGAATACCAGTGTTTACTTACATACCTTTTGTACTATTTGTAATAAATTGAGCACCACAATTTTAGTTTTTTTGCACTTTTCTGCTAAACAAAAAAATGTAGTTACAAAGAGAAATGTTTTGCTTTTGCATGATAAATAACTCACTTGTAATTGCTTTCATGATTGTCTACTTGTTTAAAAAAACATCTCACAAATGGCGAGGAAATATTCGCTTTATGTATTTATAAACGAAGTATTAAGAGAAAAATGAATGGTTAACACAAAATTTCAGGTATTACAGATATCACTACTTAGTCCGTTATGTATTGGATTTTGTAAGATGTTAATTTCTTTGTTCAATTGTCTGGAAATAAGTTGTTGTTGTTGTCTTGTGCCAGCTAGGCTGTCATTTTGGGGTGCGCCACTTCACTTTTCAACCTTACCGTAATTTGGCGTGAAGTCCGAAGTATAATCTCATCGGCCAATGATCGGCCATTCATCTAAACCCGATGAAATTCTCATCGGACGATGATCGGATTCAATGAATTTTCATCGGGAATTGCTCCAATATGTCTCATCGGCCAAACAGAATCCGAGGAGCAAAATCTGATGAGTTTTGCTCGAAATGCGATGAGATTTGGAGCAATTTACGAGCAGTGCAGTCCAGTGCCGATGAGTTTAGAATCAATTTTTGGATGCTCGGCTTATTTTCATCGGGAAAGTTGATAGGATGGATATCGCTTTCCGATGAAAAGTAGCTCATCGAAACCCGTGCTCGGATACTGATCGGGACGATGTCATCGTGAATTACGGGATCAGTTTACAAGGAGTTCGATGACCGGCCGAGCGAAATCCGATGAGTTGATGCTACTTGGGATGGTAAGGTACATACATGCCATAAAGACCCGTTTATGGGGTAGGCAACCATTCACAGCACAACAACACATTCACACAAAGCAAGGACAAGGACAGGAGAGAGAAAGTAAATCCATGCTTTGCTCGGAACCTCCTCATCCGGGTCAAATTTCTCTGACCACTAGACAAGGTGGCCGGCCTGTAAATAAGTCTACATCAAAAATGAAGGTTTTAAATGTAATAGCTTGCAATTGCTAATAAATGCTTGTAGTTAAAGTTTTCTATCATTAGTAAGAGACATACCGCTCATTTGAACACAGCTGCGGTTATTCTTTTGCCATTTTGCGTGGCATTGCCTTTTCTGTCCAACAACCTATGAAAATATGAAGTACCGTAAAGTCGGGTTACTTGGACCCACAAGGAGGTTACTTGAGCCCACAGTAAAATGATAAAATCTGGGTTTGGTACTAGCATTAGAGACTGCAGAGTGCTCCTACCTAGAGGAGAAACGAGGAACTACGTGCAAGTCTTCAACTAATAAGTACCAAACCTAGATTTTATCATTTTACTGTAATGGGCTCAAGTAACCCCCTAGGGTCCAAGTAACCCGACTTTACGGTAGATTACTGCCCTTGCGCCAAGGATAAGGTAGAACTTAATACTCTATACCAACATCCCAATTATGACATCCAGAAACTGCAGTTTAAAATAGTTGTTGATACATCTGTAACTCAGAACCAGAACGAAGTAAGTCCAAACCTGGCAATTTTCACTTTTTCGCTGCGTTCTATGTAGATGCATCGACCCATGAAAAGGTTATTCTATAAAACTAATTCCTTCAAAATAATTTAGCAGCGTTAAAAGAGCACGAGTTCCATCTTTTGCATTCATCCCTTAATCGTTTTAGCCCTCTACTGAAAAGTGACAAAAATGGACCTACGTTAATCTAGTTCTGAGGTACAGATATTGCATGTAACCTGTGAAAATTTCATTGCGTTTCCATAAATTACTTTCATTTGAAATCCATTTTTCTATTTATTGTTTATATTTTAAGATAGATTATCAAACGTATGGAGATGTTTTATTATATACTGTATACAAATAAAAGTTATCAAATAACTAATGGCTCAAATGTTCATTGAGCAAGCAAAATCACATTGAAATCGAGATGTATTTCGTTTTCTTTATTTTTTCTAATTAATTTATTTATTTTCAATCTTGAACCTCCACGTGTTTCATTAGCTTCAAATACAATTTCAGTCAGAAATGCCGTTGTGAAAAATATGATATTTTATTTAATTATGTTTTGCCAAACAGAATAGGAGAGTTTGTGTTGGAAAACATTTCCCGCTTCAATTTCAATGCAAATTTTTCCACTTTGTTGAAACAGACTAGATAGTTTTTTAAGAAAAGCAGTCCATTCTAGTTCGAAATGGCTGGATTAATATCCAATTTATATTCATCACTTTGGGAGTATACTGTTTATAAATAAAATTGTTCATAGCCGTATACCAATATTTCTAAAATTTTCCGACCAAATCAATTTTGAGAAAATCATGTTGTTTTTTCTTATTATTATAAAAAAGTAAAACAGCTGTTTACCTTTAAATATTCTGCTACATTTATATGATACACTTTTACTTTCAATGGAAACTCATTCAAAATAAACCTGATGGGTGATTTTCCCATCACCAGTGGGACAATTAAAATTAATGTTTATTTAAATTTTCATGAAAATGCGAATTAGCTTAAAGTTTAAATTTCTTGATCTAGTGAAAGTAATTTTTTTGCGTAATTTGCTAAGCAAAAAAACTCCAACTTTTTTTTACATTATTTTCAAATGAAGTTAATCTGCTTTGGGCCACACTTTTAGACATCAGAGTTAAACCTCTAAATTCTAGAAATATAGACACAAATTTTACTGTTGCAACTATTTCAATTATATTTGCTTATCTACAACTTGTTGTTTTTATTTTCAAAAATAATAATAATAATAATAATAATAATAATAGGCCATTCCTCAGAAAATTAAACATTTTGTCCCACTCGTGTTACTTCTGTAGTTTGCTTTTAAAACTTAACTAAAAAATAAATTAAACAGAAACAATCACACGTATATGCATGATTTCAAGAGCAGAATAATTTATCTTAATTTCCCAATTTCAAACTAAGTATAGAGCTTTTTCGTGTTGGAGAAAATACTTTTTTGTAAAATGGTCCGCATATTAAAATGATATGGATACATATATATATTTTAGTCAATCATGCTTTTACGATTGAATTGACATCCTAAAAAATAAGAGATGAAGACACATATGTAATCTGAACCAAACGACGATATCCGTCTGGAGCTACCAAAATTGCCTTCATTCAAATGAGATACCACGAACGTAGAAATATTTTTCCCCCGTTTTCACGTTCTATATGCTATATACAGGAAATACAATGCCATAAAAATGGCACGAAATATGTGTCAAAATCATAGGGGGGGAAAGAATTCAATATCAATGTATGACTCACCGATTTGAATGCATTCTTATACAGCAATGCAGCTTTTTTTCTTTTTCTTTTACTTCATTCTTGTTTTTTTTTTAAATCTTAGATCATCTAACAATGAGAGAATATTTAAAGAGATTTCTCAGAGCTGTTTAATACGTTTTTCTCAGCGAAAAGCTTATTGATTACAATTAAAATTTCATTCCTATCTTATAGACGCTACATTTTAAGTTCATATACTGCAAAAAATGAACTTGTTTTTGCAGTATAAAGAGCAGTATATTAGAGTTTTACTAAATTGGAAACTTTTGATGTAAACAACACAGAATGTAAAAAAAATTGACATTGGCCCTTTTAGAACCAAGCCACAGATATAAAATTAGCTGTATTATACTGTAAAAACAACATTCATTTTTTAGTGTACAACCTGTGTAAATGGTGTCGGTGTGTGCGTATTTTGAAATATTTTGAAAGGTTATAACAAAATAAGTACTTTTAGTCAGTGCATCGCTATAATAAAACTTAGCCCAGGTATTTAACCTATGTTCAGGAGCCCTCAACCGAAACTGGCATCCTAACTTCTGGTTGCATTTTACATTTTCAACTTATTTATTTACATGTTACAAATGTAAGTAAAAATTTGAAAATATTTGGTGAAATCTACAACTATGCTTTTGAGTTTTCGCTCTAAAGCGGCTCATTTCATTAAACTCGCTGAAAGTCATCTTTAAACCACTTCAGATGTAGTCACTAGACTACGTGCCATACTCAGTGTCTGATTTCCTGGTAAAATATTTTAAAATTACATGATTTATTTAAACACAATTCTTTGGTTTCTCCACCCCAAAAGTGGTGCAAGTAGTAGCTGGGAGCATTCACGCATTTCCATTTGAAATTTTTAAATAGGTAGTATCTCCTGAACTTTAATGGGCATTGCATCTAGTTTTAATAAAAACAAATTTGCCTACATACCTGATTGCCATAAGGTAAAGCGTAAGTTTACACAATGGTATATATTTAAACAACAAGATAAAATATTATTTGCACTGATTTAAAAGTTCATGTGCGCAGTATTAGTGTTGTTTATTTATTTATTTATTATTGTCATCAGTGTTTTAAGCATTGAATCATTTTAACATTCTGCCAGCAACTGAAATCTTTTTTCCGATCTGGAAAGATTGATAGTTTGGATACTTTAAGTTCAATCTACAGAATAAGTCAATTCTGCTGTCAGTATATTATTGTGTAAGTCCATGAAATGACTCATTTCCGATACACTATGTTGCAAGAGGCAATTAATAAGACAAAATATTATTCGCACCAATTTAGAAATTTATGTACTTAGTAAAATTTACTTATTTATTATTGTCATCAGTACTTTGAATATTGAATCATTTAGATCTTCTCCCATTAATTGAAATATTTTTCCAATCAGGAGAGATTTGATAATTTGACTACGTGTCGGTAAACTATAAGTCCAATCTATACAGTATAAGTCATTTCTATTGTCAGTATATTATGTTCTAAGTCTATGCAATAAGTCATTTCCGATAAATTATATTGTAAGAGGCTAGCAATAAGACAAAATATTATTCGCACGAATTTAAATGTTCATGTACTCAGTATATTAGTATCATTTATTTATTTATTATTGTCATTAGTATTTTAAATATTGAATCATTTAGGTTTATATCCTCAGAAAGCAACTAAAGTCTTTTTCTAGGGAAAAAGGAATATCTGGAAAGATTTGATAGTTTGATATATGTCGATTTTGCATGCATACAATAAGTCCAATCTACAGTATATAAGTCAATTCTACTCTCAGCAAGTTTATTATATACGTCATTTCTAATACACTATGTCGAAAGTCAGGCAATGACAAAATGTTACTCACACTAATTTAAAAATTAATATACTTAGTATAAGCGACATTTATTTATTACTGCCATCAGCGTTGTAAATATTGAATCATTTAATTCCCTGCTACCGAAGTCATTTTCCAATCTGGAAAGGTTAAATTTGATAATTTGAATACGTGTCGATACACGCGTGATTAAAGACGATATTTTTACTCAAATCGTTTATGATCCATGAAGACTTAAATGCTTCAAAAGGGAAGGGCCATTATTTTAATAACCGCAACATTAATGTCCCTCGTATAACAGCAAAATCGTTGTTAAGTGCGCAGTGAGAAATGGGAGAAATGGTTGAAATGTAATTTGTATTTAATGATGTAGAGATGTAAACATAAAATGCACCGTGTGGCTTTAATAATACGGCGCAATTTCAATAATCAGTTTTGAGGGTTGAAAAAAGATTAAGACGTTTCATGGTGCGTGAAGTTATGTTTCAAAATTGCATTTCTGAAGTTATAAAAGGCATATTTGCCTGAAATGTCTTGGGTTGCTAATGAAAGCATTACGCTGAATAAGCGATGTAGATAGACCTTGCTTATCACAATACTCGTTTTAATTTTCAATATTAAAATAAGTTTACAATTATGTTAAATTTCCAGTGTAATATAAACGGTAATGCAAAATGTTGCCAGTATTTATTTTCAGTCATTAAGGGTAATTATTTATTAGGTTTGTTATATATTAAAATGTAAGGAACCATTATGTATAATTTACCTCAGGGTTATATATTTATTTATATTAGGCTATTTATACAATATTTGAACATTGCTATTTTAATAATTTCAATAACTCTAAACATTTTGCAACAATCAATAATTCTGAAGTGTAGCTTTTTGGAAGCTATTTTTAAAGTTGTTTAAAATCGATCTTTATACTTTTGTAATATTTTGTGCAATATTATATCAGTGTCATTTCCGCACAATATGGGTCATTTAATAAATATTCATTAAACCCACGGTAAAATTGTCGATATGTCGAAAATGAATCTCTGTAAAAGTATTTTCTACATCGGTTTGAAACATTCTAGAAGTGTAGTAATTAACCCGCGAGCATTCGCACGGGGCCTCTCAGGCCCGGTCATTATTTAAATTCGTTGCCAAAAATCACCCCTTCACCGGAAATGGACGAGGTCCACAGTAGCTGCGTTCAGGGTCACCTTCTTACTGACCACGTGTTTTTCAGGAATGTACAGACCCTCTTTTCCCCAAAAAATATCGGTTCGGGCCTCAGAGGCCCGGCGCGAGTGCTCGCGTTTCTCATTCTGCATTGAGAACGCGTAGAAAAAGGTTGCAAAATGCTTCGCAATTTGAGTTATAAAGATGAAATGAAGAGGTTGCAGACTTTGTGATTAAATTTTAGTGCTCAAAACACAATTTTTTCTGCTTTAAAACTCAATTTCTTGAAAAATACCGCTAAGGGGCCTGCGAGGCCCGGCGCGAGTGCTCGTGTGACGCAAAGTAGCAATTTGAGTTATAACGATGAAATGAAGACGTTGCAGACTTTGTGATTGAAATTTAATGTTCAAAACACAATTTTTCTGCTTTACAAACTCAATTTCCTGAAAAAAACCGCTCCGGGCCTACAAGGCTCGGCGCGAGTGCTCGTGTGACGCAAAGTAGCGCGAGTGATCGCGATAGTTTTTGGTAACTTGATCTTTATTCACGTTCGATGTAGTTATTGTGCTTTTTTTTTTTTTTTTCCCCATCTTAACCGCTAACAAAAACATCCCCTTTCTTTACATTTGAAAATACAGTTCCCTACGTTTATCTTACTTTTACATGTTTAGAAAAGTACCCAACACGTTATGCACTTTAGAAGCATTATTTCCAATTTATGTCTATTTTTTGAGTTATTCAAAATCATTAATAGTTTAATTGCCATGCAAAGAAGTACTGCGGAGTCCACTTTACATGTTTCTAGTTAAGATACTTTTCTAGTCTGTTCAATCCTGAAAGTGATTTACACTTTTCTTGAAATTTTGCATGCAACAAAACCAATAGCCATGAATATTAATTGTGTTTACAGAAAAAAAATTATGTTTATGATGTCCGAACTTAGTTGACACACTGCCGTGTGTCTTAATTAAAATCAAGCTAATATTTAAACAAATTTATGACTTTGTCTTGCTCTTGAGATCAACAATATTAGCATAAATAAATAATAAATCAAGCTTCAAATTCATGCGGTTTAAAGCTATATGTTTTAGTGGTTTACTTATCGGTGAACGTATAAAGTACTGTGATACTGAGTTGCGTTGAAAATATAAGAAAACATGAAAATTGTATAATAAGAGAAAAAATTTATCCTAAACTTAATCGAGAATAGTAGTATCTGCAAAAAATATTTTTAAGAAAATAACTACCCAAGTAGCATCAACTCATTGGATTTTGCTCGGCCGATCATCGAACTCCTCGTAAACTGATCCCGTAACGCGCGATGACATCGTTCCGATCAGTATCCGAGCACGGTTTTCGATGAGCTACTTTTCATCGGAAAGCGATATCCTTCCGATCAACTTTCCCGATGAAAATAAGCCGAGCATCCAAAATTGAACCTACCCAAGTAGCATCAACTCATCGGATTTTGCTCGGCCGATCAACAAACTCCTCGTAAACTGATCCTGTAACGCACGATGACATCGTTCCGATCAGTATCCGAGCACGGTTTTCGATGAGCTACTTTTCATCGAAAAGCGATATCCTTCCGATCAACTTTCCCGATGAAATTCCTCGGCACGGGACTGTTCTGCTCGTAAATTGCTCCAAATCTCATCGCATTCTCATCGGATTTTGCTGCTCGGATTCTACTCGGCCGATGAGACATATTGGATCATCGGCCGATGAGAATTTCATCGGGTTTCGATGAATGGCCGATCATCTGCCGATGAGATGATGCTGCTAGGGTAAATTCTTCGGCACGGGGCTGCACTGCTCGTAATTTGCTCCAGATCTCATCGTATTTCGAGCAAAACTCATCGGATTTTGCTGCTCGGATTCTGTTTGGCCGATGAGACATATTGGAGCAATTCCCGATGAGAACTCATCGAATCCGATCATCGGCCGATGAGAATTTCATCGGGTTTCGATGAATGGCCGATCATCAGCCGATGAGATTATGTAGCTAGGGTATGCATTAATAACAAAAAATATTTTTATGTCTAATGCATCAAACTTGTCAATGTAAATTTCTGGTTACTCTAAATGTTGTAAATTTTGAAAACATTTTTTTTAGATTAAAAAAAATTATACGAAAAAATGCGCTCATAAGTAAATATTGACGCAACATACTTTCAATTCGAAAATAAATTTTAATCAAAAGATGGAGATTAAGCACAAGAAAGTAAATTAACTTTCTCACTAAAAGGTTATTTGCACATTGATCGTAAAATTAGACTTCATACGATATTTCTTTGCAGAACAATCACAGAAGAAATTAAATTCCTTATAGTTAAAGAACATACACACAAATCTACTACTTTGCATAAAGATTGCTTTTCCGGGTTTCACCAATTATTATTTACAATGCAATTCTCATTATTTATCCTTGGACTCGATTTCTACAAAATTAGAATATGATGCAGATTTGTCGACCGTGATATATTTACAGTAGCAATACGGTGAAATTTAAGAACAAATGAGAAAAGTAAATCAGAAGTGTTCTACAAAGCCATTCGAATGACTCCTAACTCTTCATCAGCAATCAATTTTCAGCGTTTAATACATTTCTGTATTTTTCAGTCTTTTTTAAATTATGCATTAAATTAAGCAAATTCCATCACAATTTCGACAAGTAGGGTCAGTAGGGGTAATTCTGAACAAATTTGTACACTTTCACACGCTAATTGCTTTCTGGAGCACGATGTCCTACTTAAAAATCTGGACACAACTATTCAGAAACAACTATTTACTCCTCTGCTACACTGCGAGACCGTTTTTTTTTTTTTTTTTTTTTAATTTTTTTGGCTGATGGAAGTTTTTTAAAAATTTACAAGCTTTTCCTCCTGGTTTACCCTGGCTCAGTGAATTCCTTGACTTCATCATAAAAATGATACACCACGAAGGAATTTTTGACTTTCTTTCTAGATTTTCGTAGGAGTTCTGTTTTTTTTAGAGAAATGTTCGAATACCTCTGCATGAAACTAATGTGCCTGTCATCACATTTTTTCCATCTTTGAATCGGACGTGCAACCCATTAGGCAAAGCAAAGTCTTGAATAAGGCTTTCTCAATTCTTTCTTGTCACAAGGAAACCCCATACGAGCCATAGCAATTAGATATTTTGCTAAAGTTAGCTCCACATCAGTTGGTATGTCCGTTGGGCGACTTGCTCCTATCCTATCAATTTTGACTTTACCTTTAACTCTGTTGTGCAAAACACCCAGAGGGATGGCGTAGGTGTCCACTGCTTCTCTGTAGGTCATATTCCCATTTGTAATATCATAGTCTTCACTCGTGTATTCTTCTTCACATTAGTGCGAGGCATTGAAACATTTAAACGTACAGACAAGTTTATATAAATCATTACAAAACGTCGGCTCAGTTAAATGGTCAAAATTACTGCTTGGATCGTAAAATTTGACTTGAAGTGGAAAAAACTACTTTGAAAAAAATGTTCGTAACTACCCCTACCTAGAAAATACGGGGTTATTATGAACACCTTCCTGCAGGGTGCTAAAAATAAAAGACCGCGAAACTCCAGTTGATTCCTGTTAAAGGCTTAATAACTGAAAGGGATTTTCAGCCTGTCCGAACAGGCTGAAAATTGACTGTGAAAAACTGTTTGACAACTTTTGTGAGAAGGGTTAGGATAACTAAGAAAATGGTGGGTACAGTGTTGCCACATCAGTGTAAAAACATCCCTAACCTAATAATGCAGATGTAAACTTCCAGTTGCTACTGCTATTTGTTTCCTCCATTGCTTACAGAAGCTCGAATGTCGTTTGTTTTGAATTACCCTATTTCCACAAATACCCCGCTTGACCCTACCCTTATTACTGACCATTTTTTTAAATTTAAATCACTTTACATACTTTATTTTCCTTAAGGAGGCGTCCAAAAATCATGTCACCCTTTTAAGGGAGGAGAGGGATCCATAAAATTTTGTGTTTGTGACAAGAAGGATGGAGAGGGTAAAAAGACATATGACATCACGCATAATAGGTAAGAATATGCATATGAAAAACAGTGTGACATATGACCAGAGAAGGAGGAGGTAAGGCAAAGTGTGACACTATGTGACACATGAGGGACTTGTCGTAGAAAAAAGTTGAATGTCATTCATTTACAGCCCCCTTTGTTGTAGTTATAATATTTTATAGTTTTAAGAAGCTAAAGAATTTTTTTGTTTATTGATATGTTCTTTATAAAATGATTAAACATGTTTTATTTAAAGTACAGAGAAAATGATATTTCTGTATTTATTTGGGCCTTCAACTCAAGCTTCATACATACATGATTACAAGCCGCATATGCAAATTGGAGTACCCTTTGAGAGATCTGAGTACATAGATTGAAGAACTAAAAATGAAGCGAAACATGTGATTAAACAATCAATAATTAAAATATTTACTTGCCTTAAGTGATAAGCACCTTTGAAATAAATTTCACAGCAATCTAATTAACTTCTTTAAAAACAAATGCGCTTCATCAGTGCAATGGCTAATTCCCAATACAGAATAAATATGTCATACAAATAATTTTATTTCAAAAGAATTATTTGTGAATTAATTTGTAACTTGGAAGTTTCTATTAATCTCCTGAAAGTATGGTAGAAAAAAAGGCATCTCATTTAGTAAACATATCTGCTATACATTAGGAAATCTCTTTAAAAGAAAGAAGTTTGCTTTCCATTCTGACATCTTTTGTTGGAAATAATGATAAATAATGCTTTGGAAATATTCTGATTCAAACTTCTACTCTTAATTATTTAAAAGGCAACACACTCATGAAATTATATTTATTTCAATTTTTACTCTTGAACTTGCTTTATTCAAACCACTAATGCCTTTCAAAGTTCCACTAACAAGTGCACCGTAAACCGGGTGAATCGGTGCATTTTTTAGCTTTGACTATAGAAAAAGCAATAAAAAGTTTTTGTCCGGGCCCTTTTTTTTTTTGTTAAGTTTGATTTTCTAGGTAAAAACTTCGGTCTTGTTTTGCCCTTAATATTCCAAGCAAAAACGATACATGTTGAACAGTTTTTATTCACAATATAAGTTTTTTATGTATTTCGATTTGCACCATTGTTAGGGGTGAATCGGAACACATGTTATTTTTTTTTTCCTTTAACCTGTAATAGGTCAAACAAAAATAAGTAATATTAAGAACTTTATATGAATAAACATATAGTTACTGTCAAATAAAGATTTATGTTCTATGCCAGTAAACGTAAATAATGAACGAATTAATTTCAAGAAAAAGCATTGGAATTATAAAACAAAGGTTTAGTATAAATTCAAGTCACTCGTGTGTCGTACAAAAAAATTATCTTGTCATTAAAACGAACAGTTGTGACTTGGCAAAAGTTATTTCACACCATCTTCTGTGAGGAACCCTGCTTCTTCTTTAGTTTCTTGAAATCTCCGGGTTTCAGAGACCCTTTTGTAAAATCTTTCCACGTATACATCGTTGCCTGTATTCAGAACTTTTGCTACGCAAAGTCTGCAAAACTTTTCGCATATATTTTATGTATAAGAAAGCACTCTGGAGCTACTGTTTCAATCGGAAACGTACTGGCATTTTAAGATCTCGTTTTTCATCAGATGGGGTAAACAGTAATAAATCCTTGTTTCTGTCTTAACAAGAAATGGGTTTGGATTTTTTTTATTTTTCAAACAGTTCTAATTGTTTCTCGGTTTATCGTTTTAATGTTTAAATTGGGACAATAAAATAAAGTGTGTCCGATTCACCCGGCAAATCCTTATCCTTTGAAATCGTAAAGAATTATTTATTTTATCGTTATTCTTTAACCCATTAATGCCTAGCGTCCCTTTTTAGGGACGGTCCAAAAAGTGAGTCTGAATTTTCCACAAATGAACTTTTCAACCAAATAATTGTGTTCAATTATTGCTTTGGTATTGCTTCAATTCTGTATTAACAGATTTCAGCACATAACCGCTGTAAAGTGTGATCTGTAGCCATTTGATTATGATCTTTATAAAAAATTACATCGTTCACAATCTCAAGAACAAAAAGCTAAGTTTTTAAAGTTATTAACAAGTAAATCTATCTGTGTTTGATATATGTGCTACTTTGATCGATGTTTTAGTTTACCTTTTTTTGCAATTTTGTAAATTTTAAATTTTTTTAGGATTTTATAGCAATTTAAGAACGTCCCTAAAAAGGGACGCTAGGCACCAATGGCTGCATTGTTTAACCGTTGCTGGTTTCTTGCTTAGAATCTATAATTTATATCAAAAGAAGTTAGTAAATGTTTTTAGACTGAAAAACAGATAATAATTGTCATTTTTAAAACTTATTTTATTTTAAAAATCTAATTAAATTAAATTAATATATAAACTTGATTATACAACGTTCTTAAATATTTTCTCTTTTTTTTAATTACAAAAAATACTCAAGGTAAATTTTGAAAGAAAGCTATTTCAAAAATGTAGTTCTTTAAAACACTAATTTATTCGTTGTATTTAATTACTTTTCCATTATGTATTTAGGTGTCTATTATTGTTTAGTCTGACTGTTGAAGAAGCCCTAAGCTGTTTCAAAAGCTTAGCATTTCACCTTGATGAAGAATTCAAGGATTGCATATGTGTCTGTTGTTTGGAAAAGGGGGGGGGGGTTGCAGATTTAATTTCAGAATTCCCTGAGAATGCCAATTTTGATCTCTACTGTGACAATTTATTTACTTCTCTTGCGTTCCTACGTGATTATTTGTCGCAGAAAGGTTTTGTGCAAGAATCGGACTAAAAAATGCTCATGAACTAAAGTTACGTTGTTCAAAAAAGAAAAGAGAGGAAGTTTTGAATAACTGTCGATGACAGGTAAAATAATATTACGTTGATTCGGTGGAATAATAGCAATGTCATAACTATTGCATTGAATCTTCATGGAGTTCATCCTATTGTAAAGGCTAAGCGATTGTCCAATAGCGAAAAGAAAGTAATTGAAATTGATAAACCAACTATATATGGTTGCTCAGTACAATCGTTGCATAGGGAAAAAGATCCCATGCATCAAATATCGGGAACTACCGGTTTTTGATTCACTCTAAAAAGTGGTGGTAGCCGCTCTTCATTTTTATTTTAGAAGCTGCTGTACAAAATGCGTGGAGCTCAAGAGTACCGGATTGAGTTAGGTATTATGGGGCTAGTTGTTATATTGCTTTAAATAAGACTCAGGTAAGGTGTGCCCATTGAAGTAAAAGAGCTTATCGGAATGCAGCAAATGTAATACGTAGGTTTGCAGAACAAATGCTTTTCTGACTTTCATCCTCAACAACACCAATATTTCCTTGTTCTCTGAATCTACTTCCCAGTTTATGTTAATTGCTGCTTTTATTTCTTCTTATAAATTGTCATTTTCAATTACATCGTAGGCAGAAAAAAAAAATTTGGTAAAAAAGTATGTACCCTCTGGTGCCTAGCGTCCCTTTTTAGGGACGATTTTTCTTTCTTAAATAAAAAATTTAATTTTTACATGATAATTTTTTAACTATTTTTCCTGTCCATTAAACACTATTTGTAACCGGTATACAAAGTATCGTTGAAAAAAAAATGTCAGGCATTAATGGGTTAATATGACACATTTTTTTAAAAAATAGTCAATTTGTATGTGGTGCTCTGTTACTCAGATATATGCATAGTTAAAAAAGCCACTATTTTTAGGTTTATAATATGAAAATGTCTGTACTTCCATTCAAAGTTACTTGATGTGCAATTCTATCAAATTTGTTAAAGGTAGAAAATTTGAATGTCGCAAAATACACTTTTCTTTGAGCATAGAAACAAGCCTCCAACTACTTCTGATCTGCATTGTATTTGTATACATTTAAAATTATCAAAATTCCCTTAAACCTGATTTCACAAATTTTACCCTTCACAAATTTCTGAAATGCGTTTTTTCATTTTTTTTTACTTTGTGTATACCTATAGAAGCTTTTTTTAAATAAATGAACACTGTCATTGTAGTCAGTAAAATACAAAACATTACATAGAAAATGGCAACTAAAAGTTTCTTGCATTGTTTACCGAAAACATTGGCTTTAATTCATTATTTTATTACCTATCTATAATCTGAACAACATTAACGTTAATTGCGTTTTGCAGTAAGCAAAGAAATCGAAGCCTAAATCAAAAGTCTCAAACTGATAATCACAAATCAACTTAGAAATTTATTCTAACGCAATGTTCTGCATTAAAAAATATCATGAAATGAATTTTACCTGCATAAAAGTAAGAAATACGCTAATTTCTTTGCTCACAACAAAAATCAGTATTATTCCCCTATTCACACAGTAACATGAAAAGCATAAACGTACTGCTCAAAAGGAGCAATAATTACATTTAAAGCACGTCTGTTCAGTGTTTACTCATTCCAATAATTAATGCATTCCCAAGTTTTGGCCAAAACCTCAATAACCAAAAATTAATACGTTTCTAATTACTTATTCATCTCCCGGCAACTCACTAAATCATTCGTTATTTTTTTTTTCTTTGTTTACAGAGCGGAATATCCCTGGAAAACATTAATAACTTTGTTGTTTAAATATTAATTTATCGGCATTCGCCACAAAGAAAGAAAACGCGTGATTAAGTGCACTCTTTTCATTTACAAACACTGCTGTGGCGATTGTTATCAATCATTTGTATCCTTCCATGATATTTCAGAGCTCTAGGGTAATCTACTAGCGATGCGGTTACGATAAAAGTCAGAGAATAGAAGAAGTTGAAGTATTGAAACAATAACATTTGGTCGCTCCTACATTTGCCATTTTTCAAACGATTTTAATTATTCATCAAAATTTTCACATGATCAAAATATCTATGCGCATTATGTCATTCACGATGCCTTTTATTTTACTTAAGATTAAAGTTTAACAAGAAGTTCTGTCAAGAACTAAACGAGCCTACTTTCCCGTACATCGACATCGGCATTCTAGCATCTGATCATTATTCTCTTGATTATCTAAGACTAAAAATTATGTCAAACATACCTTTTTAGCACTTGAAGCTGATTTCTAAAAGCAAAATATACCCCTCTCATCAGATGAAATAGACACATAAAAAGTAAATAAATGAATAAATAAAGTTTTGTCGCACCTTTTAAAGAATGTAACTGTTACAGTTCTTCCGTAGAAAAATTCCTCAATTGTTTTCAAAAAAAAATTAAAAGTACAAAGTACATCAAAACACATTTTATCAAAGAAAGAAAAAAAAAAGAAAAAAAGAAAAAAAAAACTCGTCCGTTGATAAAATGTCTCGAATTTCACTTTTAATCCGTTGCCAGTTGTTAAATATAAATAAAGAATAAAATGCCCTAGTGAATGAAACATTTTTGTTACAAAAAAAAATCGTCTGCCAAAAATAATAATAATAATAATAATAAATTCAATAAAACAAATGAATAAATAAACAAAAAATCGTCTGCACAGTCAGTCATTTTTTTTCGGACTGTTTACTCAAAAGTTATTAGGGGTGACAGCTTGCTTGAGCGGTTCAATGTTGAACGAAAAATTGTTCAAATCGGAAATGTAAATACGGGAATGAAGTATCCTTGAAAAGTTCTTTCCAACAAAAAAAAGTTTGTTCAAATCGGACTGTTCATTAAAAAGTTAGTATCGCGGGACCGGTTATTTGAACGGCTCAAAGTTGAACCAAAAATTGTTCAAATCAAAAAATCAAATATGGGAATGAGCTGTACTCGCCGAGATCTTTCCAACAAAAAAAAGTTTGTCCAAATCGGAATGTTCATTCAAAAGTTATTAGGGGGGACAGACAGACCGACCGACCGACCGACCGACCGACCGACCGACACACAAATTCCCCATCTCAATACCCTACTTTCAAATTTTTAATTTTTCGATATTCATTTTACCTCTTTATTTTTTTAACTTGGCGATATTTTTTTGGACTTGGCGATATTTTTTTAACTTGGCGATATTTTTTGGACTTGGCGATATTTTTTAGATGCATTAAGCTACTTTTAATACTTTTTTCGTCTTTCTTTTATTTTTAACGGGAAAGTAGGCTAAAAATGATTTGAGAAGCATCATTTATATCAAATGACAGTTTTCAACTTGTGTTTCGAGTTTAATGTTGCTGAATATATTTAAAAACTTAGACAACTCATTTATTTTGTTTATTTTTGGAATTTAAATAAAATTTCTAACTTTCACGACATTTGCGTATTCTAATTATCCAAGTATTGTGGAAAAGCTCACATGGAGAGTATGTAAGCAAACCAAATCATTATTTAAGCATCAATAATTCAAACACGACTTTGGTTTTCTCAACTCAAATGCTAATTTACCCACAACGCGAAAAAATACTTCTAAAAAGCAATAAATAATTTCTAATACGCATTGAACTGAACATTTAGCTCAATTTTTTTCTCATAGGACAGAAATCAAAATTCTATTTGTGTAACTATGAATCTTACCCTCGTTTACCCGTTATCAAGATATAAGATCTTAACCCTTTATGCTCCGACGGGACTCAGAAGTCCCGCTTATATTAATTTAGTATTATGAATCCTAAATGGCTGGAATCATGCTGAAGCTTTTAAGTATCACTTCTTGTACTTTGCTAAGAGGCAGACAGATGGTACCTGCGATCGAAATCAGTTTTCTAGGGGACCCTAAGGCGTAGGAGTTTTTAGACCCTACTGACTTTCAAAAATTTTATACTCGATATATATGTTGTTTGATGTATTTTCAACTAAAAAAATGTGTAAAAATTCGTTGTTAAATTAATTTGGGACATAAAGGGTTAAAAGTCTGACAAAATGTTTGAAAAAGCGCCAAATTTAAAGATTTGGCGAGAAAGTTAATGTAAAATCAGCTCACCAGTCAGTTCGGCGCTCTTAGCTTCTATTAGAGGATTAGACAGATGATTCCTAATGAGATGAAACTGCAGTATCTTGATGACATGGACAAGCTGGTGGTGTATTTCATGTAGTTCTGCCTTCGCCCTTGCTAAGGGGTGGTAATTTAGTACTTAATACGACACTTGTATAAAACGACTTTTATGCTGTGCAGTGAATTTAAAAACGTAATGAGTAAATAGTTTGTACGATTTTTTAAAAATCGACCGAAAGTTAATAAATTTCCCATACTTCTTGTTGATTTTAAGAGAAGCTTTTCAAGATTTTTGAAAATAACGCAATAAATAAACTCTTTATGCACTATGGAATAAACACTCAAACAATCTTTAAGAAGTATTTTATTTTAGTCAATAAAACACACACGAAACTTCAACTCAAGATTCTTTGTACGATTCATATGTCCCCCTTTGTTTCCCCTCTGTCGTTTATTGAGTGCTTTGCTGACTCTAACACAAGAATTGTTCTCTTGTTTCGAGACGTACACATCTAGATGGAAACATCGACGCAAATTAATGTTCCGTCTCTTAAATTACGTGATGCAGCTGTTAAATTATTCATGACCCATCGAACATATTGGTTAATGATGCGCAATTTCCCTTGAGTCCAAGTTGTATCTTCTGAGAAGGTATCGATGAATTTTGTTAAGACAAACCCAATAAATTTTTGCAGAAAAATCGACGTTTGATTAAAAATAATATCAAAAAGTCAATATAAAACTTATGGGAAGTTTTTTGTTTTTTTAGTTCTAGAAAACTTTGATTTCATAGATAAACTTCGCAACAAATTGAACAAAAAAACTTTTAAACATATATTTTCATTGTGAATTGAGAAATGAGTTCGGGCCGTGGTAGCCAGATTGGTAAGGCGTCGAACTCGTAACCGGAGGGTGTCGGGTTCGATCCTAGCCGATCAAAGACTTACCGTCGCTTCTAATGGTGACTGGGCCGCGGTCACAAAGTCCTCCAAGTGAAACGATACCTCTGGTCGTGCTAGACCAGGGGTTTGCTGGGCTCTTGGTCTGAATCAAAGGAACAGATCGCGCTGAACTAAATCTGCCTTCCACCTTACTGGTGCTCGTTAAAAAACAAAAGCCGTACGTATTCCGCCTTAAATCGAGTAGATGTGTCTACTTGTGCTCGGGTACTCGAGTGGTTCAGAAACAACAGAAATAAATTCAGGATAAGTGAGTAAATGCCATTACCGTATGCGTTCCGTGAGAAAAAGCAAATCCGCAGTATTTTTAGCTTGTGTGTGTGAAAAAGCATTCTGCAAATCATATGCCCATCAAATAATATTTCCAAAAGCATATATTATCATTCTATTTCTCAATCATTAACCCTTTAACTGTCAATTTTTTTTTTTTTTTTTTTTTTTTTTTTTTTTTTTTTTTTTTTTTTTAATACTTTTCCAAGCACAAACCCGAGAAACAGTCGGGTTTGACAAAGAGATGAAGCCGAAATAAACGTCTTCCGATATATATTCGGGTATAACAATACGATGCACTCAAAAAAAAAAAAAAATACCCCGAGTAATACTCAGGCGTGACATTTTCGAAAACCAGCTGTGCCCGAGACAATTTCGGGTATGACAATTAAAAGGTTAAAAGGGCGACTCTAATTGGCATTCAGTCCAGAATAATATAGCATGTTTTCTTTTTTAAAGTACATGTAATGAACGAAACTACATATATACGGCAGGCGCGCATACAAGGGAGGGGCGAAGGGGGCGATCGTCCCTCCCTTGAGGGACTCTTCATCTGTAATTTTTCGATATTGAAGTTCTAAAAACACAATTTTATACTAGTTTAATAATGTTGGGGAAGGAGGTTTGGGGTCTCCCCCGGAAATGTTTCGGAAGCGAAGCCGAAACTTTTGTGATCAATATTTGTAAATTAGTATACACAGTAAGAAGTAAATAAAAAGAAGCATTCGCCCCGTCCTTGAAACATTTCTGGATCCGCCCTTGATATACGGAAATATGATGTAAAGTGAAATAGGGGAGCAAAGTGAAATGGTGAAATATTTACTCAATTTGAAGCGATACCTATCTTTTAATATTGTAGTTATGTTTTTGGTTCCAGTCAAAAAATAAACAGCTGTAAATATCAAGGTACATAATAATATGAATCATTTCAAAAACTGAATCAACATCTTAATACTATTATAAATGCGAAAGTTTGGATGTTTGGATGTTTGGATGTTTGGATGTTTGGATGTTTGTTCCTCTTTCACGCAAAAACTACTGAACGGATTTTCATGAAACTTTTACCATAATGTAGCTTATACATCAGAATAACACATAGGCTATAATTTATAACGATATTCGAAAAAGTTCGATTGGTAGCGCTTTTTTCATTCCAATTTAAGGTACATTTTTCGCATAAATCCGCGAAGGCTTTCAACAAACTAATTCAGTATTTAGTGTATCATCTCAACTCCCTGTCGATAGCTAGAATTGCGTGTATCATTTCCGCTTTTCGCATTAAATGTTCAAGGCTTTTCTCAAGTCAAATCAAAATGTAATTTTTTTTCAGCTTCATATTTAATATCCAGGCTTTTACATAGACATTGGAAACGCTCGCGCGCCCGCTCTCTAATGAGCTTATCATGATTTTTACTTAAAATATTTTGTAGTCTTAGGGCCATGCTCCACATCGACGTAAAGCAGAAAAATTAGGCAGAAGCGTAAAATGGATTCAATGGTGTTCCTATGGAAAGTACCCGGATTTTCGGTTTCTGCCTTCAGTTTCGGTTGCGTTTTACGCTGATGTGGAGCATGGCCCTTAGTTTTAAGTTGCTTTGAGACGTGCAAATATTATTTTGTAGAATAAATTGTATTCCTTTATTAGAAGATTGTTCACTACGCTAATTATTTTCTCGAGTTTTGTAAATATGTGTTTTAGAGTATCGATAACGTAACCGCTAGAAGAGATTGGCAACTAATAAATAGATTAGGTTCATTATTTTCCAATTTGATGGAGCTTTAAATACAACTTAACGGCATTTTTTAAATTTGTTTGCGTTGATTTGTCACTTTCTCGGGGTACTTCTAATAGGGCAGTTTCTTAGTATCCGATTGAACAGGAATTTTGCCAAATTTGGTGCAAGATTTTAGTAACTGAGATTCTCGGCGATTTTTTCAACTGACACCAGTTTTTGTGCCAAAGACTACGTAATAATACTTTACTTTTTACACGACGTAACCAAAATAAAACGATTATTGTCTGATATTTTTCGACTGCGGCAAAATCTTAATCATCGATATAATACTCCCATATTTGAAAAGTTGAGTTTTTTCTTTTCTTTTGTTTTCCGATTCCATATGTATGCATTAAAAACCTTTTTAAAAGTATGTCAAAAAGTAAAGTAATCCACATACTAAATTAATAAAACCCCCTAAACAAGGCTAAAATTACCATTAATTTGCATTTTTGCACAAATAATTGCTAAATGTTTCCTATTAATTTCGAAATCATTAAGACAAAAACTTTTAACGTCATTTTATAGTCCGCAATAGTATATCAGCATTTGATGACTATTTCTCTGACAAAAATTAGTGACATAATAATACTTAATGTATTTTCATAAAGTAAGGAGGGGAGCAAAATTATCCTAGGTGTCCCAAAACAGTTTACCCAAAAATTTGGCGACATTTTAAGAATCGTCAAAGCGGCAAGTTTTGAGTTCCTTCAGTTCAGGAAAAAAGAAACAAAGTTGAGTATATAAATTGTTTCTCAATATTATTACTGACCCAGGCAACGACGGGTATTTTTGCTAGTATTGTAATACTTTGACTTATCCGAAGCAATTTTAATTTTATTAAACGATAAAATTCTTGTAATTATCATTTTTAATTTAACTAATATCTACTGATGTCTAGTGAATTATTTATTTTTATTAAAATTTCAGTCATGTTCTGATATTAAATGTTTTAATACAATTTGTCAAGTGCCCCCTCCCCCCCCCCCCACACGCAAGGCAAAGAGACGTTATTTTATTTACTTACCCGTTCACTCATTAAATCAGTTTCGTATTCATTCATCAATTCATTTACATTTTTTTCGTTTTTTTATTTACTCCTTTATTCATTCATTTACTTATTTTCTTATTTTATTCGCTATTTTACGAACTCATTTATTGTTGCTCATATATTAATTTATTCATTTATTTACTTATTTGATTCTGTTTTATTTATATCCATTTATTTATTTTCAGTACATAAAATTTTATATAGCATACATATGTTTGTATTTTAAAAAATAACTTGACAAAACTCTCACACTTCAATTATTAAAAGCTGTTATTCAATTGTTATTAAACGAACAAAGAAGTTACATCAAATTTTTGGCACTGTAGCTGAGAATGATGAATGTAGCAAAAAATATTCTTCAAACCAATCTTCTACGGCTAGTAGGAGTAAATAACTGTGCATCTAACAGAAATTCCCTAAAAACACTGAAGTTTCACAAGAGGTGAACTAATGCAAGTATTTTTACTCTAAGTGCGTAACAGAAAAATATCGAAAGAAGACGATCAAGAACATACAAACACTTCATCTACTTTTCTGACCTGAAGCAAAAAAACTTCCACAAAGTAACATTACGTTGATGATCTGTTCCGCAAGAAAATTGCTACAATTAATGTCATTCATCAATTGCCACTATTACGGTCTGTTATTTGCTACAGCCTTGCCATTCGATAGGTTATTCTTTAGTTTTTTACTCTCTACATTGACACGCATTGGATTAATTTCTCAGCGTAGCAGATGTACGTGGAGAAAAAAAAAAGCAGTTGTTAAAATAGTTATTGCTTCATTTTTTAAAGTCATACTTAGAAATAATGATACAATATAATAATACAACTACTCATGAAAAGAAACCAGTAAAGTTCCCTCTTGGAAAAAATAACACTTTTACTCATTTGTTTCTTGAAATATAAAATCAGGGTCGTAACCAGGCTATTGTTTCGGGGAAGGTTTTACCGGGCCGTGGTGGCCCGATCGGTAAGGCATCGAACTCGTGTCCGGAGGGATCCGGGTTCGATCTCAGCCGATCAAAGATCCACCGTCTTGATTAATGGTGGCTGGGAGGCGTTAAAATGTCGTGGTCACAAAGTCCTCCAAGTGAAACGATACCTCTGGGGGGTGCTAGGCCTAGGGTTTGCTCGACCCTAGGTTCTGGTTCAAAATGAAGAACAGATCGCTCTTCAGGGCCCTTTCCCGGTTAAGCCACGAAGCTGTGGTAGGTACGGGGAACCCTGGAGTGTGAAATGAAATGGGAGGGTTTTACCAACACATTTCTCTTGAAATTTATATGATTAATAAAATTTAATTTCATATTCTATGTTCTATTGCTTTTTGCTACAGTAGATGCTTAAGAGCCGTTTTTTTTAAGAATCAGGCAGTCAAAAAACTTGACATTTTTGATTTTGCTGAAAATTTCAGAATATGGTCTTTATTTAAAATTATTAAACACGTGTTTTTTTATTTTTCCAAAAAAAAATTTTTTCTTTCCATTTTGGGAGGTCAAAGTTGGACTTTGCTCTTTTTTTCAATAAAAACATGCCAACTTAGATGGGCCAATACTTTTTGCTTTAGGAGTGAACCGTGGAACTGACAATTATTTTGTGTTCTACTATATCCCCCCTAACTGTAAGTACATAAATATTTGTGGACGACTCTTGGCGCAAAGGTCAGAGGTCACTCAAAGTTGTAAGAAAAATAGTTTTTTAATGCAACTTTGACCGACCAAATCTTCTTGTGGAAACGGTGCACCACGGTAGTGTATATATCAGTAGATACCCACCAAAGAGTAGTATCCAAAAACATAAAGATATGTGTGGTTGATATTTTGCACATCGAAATATTTGACTCTGAAGTTGCAGAAATCGCAAAATCACGTGACTTTGAGGGTCATTATCTCCTTGCAGCATGAGTGACCAGATACAAAACTAGTTGGAGTAGAAGCCTTTCTTGTCCCAGAAACACAATCCGTTAACAAACCTATGGCTACTCTTTCAGTTTTTGCATAATTCGGCTCTAAACTTTGAAAAATGAGTGTTTTTCGGCGTTAAGAAAAAAGGCCAATTACCTGTTTTAAAATAGGTATTGCTATTATTTGTAGCACTATTATATCCCAACTTCCTAACTAGCTGAAATGGCATCTAAAGATGGTTATACATATGAAACCAAATTGAAAATGAATTCTCGAAAATACTCAGTATACGTCAAAAACCATATTTTTTTGTTTGTCCAAGCGACGTTTTTTTTTCGTTACAGCTCTTTATTCCGTTCGGTTCCAACATGGTAAGCAATTTATGTACTTCTTGTCGTTCTAGTTGCTGTAAAACTGGAAAGTAATGTATCTTAAGTCTGATATAAAGTAATTTCTCTTGTCATAATGTAAAAGAATATTTTGAAATGGATAATAGATCTAATCTAAAAAAAAACTTACTTATTCAGCTTCGCCCTCTTGCTCGATGTCATGAATGTCATCAAAAATTTCCAGACCTGCACCGAGGGGCTTTAATGTACCAAGATTTTTAAGAAGTGACATTTTGCTAAAGAGGCTTCTGATTTGTTAAAAAGTTGAGTTTTTTATGGCATTCACAACATCTACCAAGAGGGCACAGCTGAACAGAAGTTTTTTTTTTTTTGGATTATGTTTATTGTCCATTTCAAAATATTCTTTTAGCATTATAAACTTGATATGACAGGATATATAGCTTTAAATCAGACTTAAGATACATTGCATTCCTGTTTTACAGCAACTAGAACGACAAGAAGTACATAAATTGCTTACCATGTTGGAAGCGAACGGAATAAAGAGCTGTAACAAAAAAAAAAAAAAAAAAAAGACGTCGCCTGGACAAATAAAAAAATATGGTTTTTGACGTATACTGAGTATTTTCGAGAATTCATTTTCAATTTGGTTTCATATGTATAACCATCTTTAGATGCCATTTCAGCTAGTTAGGAAGTTGGGATATAATAGTGCTACAAATAATAGCAATACCTATTTTAAAACAGGTAATTGGCCTTTTTTCTTAACGCCGAAAAACACTCATTTTTCAAAGTTTAGAGCCGAATTATGCAAAAACTGAAAGAGTAGCCATAGGTTTGTTAACGGATTGTGTTTCTGGGACAAGAAAGGCTTCTACTCCAACTAGTTTTGTATCTGGTCACTCATGCTGCAAGGAGATAATGACCCTCAAAGTCACGTGATTTTGCGATTTCTGCAACTTCAGAGTCAAATATTTCGATGTGCAAAATATCAACCACACATATCTTTATGTTTTTGGATACTACTCTTTGGTGGGTATTTACTGATATATACACTACCGTGGTGCACCGTTTCCACAAGAAGATTTGGTCGGTCAAAGTTGCATTAAAAAACTATTTTTCTTACAACTTTGAGTGACCTCTGACCTTTGCGCCAAGAGTCGTCCACAAATATTTATGTACTTACAGTTAGGGGGGATATAGTAGAACACAAAATAATCGTCAGTTCCACGGTTCACTCCTAAAGCAAAAAGTATTGGCTCATCTAAGTTGGCATGTTTTTATTGAAAAAAAGAGCAAAGTCCAACTTTGACCTCCCAAAACGGAAAGAATTTTTTTTTTTGCAAAAATAAAAAAACACGTGTTTAATAATTTTAAACAAAGACCATATTCTGAAATTTTCAGCAAAATCAAAAATGTCAAGTTTTTTGACTGCCTGATTCTTAAAAAAAACGGCTCTTAAGGCATTGAAAAGGAAATAAAAAAATAACATATCTTTCCAATGAAGGAAAAAATTCTGACGTGTACAAAGCATCTTCGCCCCAGTTTGAAGGTGTATTGCTGTGTATGAAATTATGTTTGCAAAAACTACAATACAAATAAATACTGCAGTTAAATCAATTAATTTGTACTCTCAATCAATAATGATAATTTCATTTCTCAAACGAAACTGGAAAGTAAATAAGAAAATTAAAAATAAAATAGTAATAATTTAATTAATATTAATAATTCGACCCATTTGTGCTTTTAGACGTTGTTTTTCGATTTTTATTTAAAATAGTAATAAGATTATTTTTCAGCAAAAGAGGGCATTAAAAAGCATTTTTTGGAATAGTGTTGAACATTTTCGAAGGAGGTTTGAACCCAAAAAACCCACCTCTTAAATACGGCCCTGCATAAAATATATGCATTTCTTTTAAGATCTTTTTCGATGTTATGCTAATAAAAGAAGAACAATTACATTTTTACCAGGCAACCGAAGTAGGCTCTGCACGAATGCGGTTCAACCATAAACTTACTCAACCATTATTCCTTACTAAATGGAAAGATAAACAAATGCAAATTAGGTTACATGTGAGATAACTCCTGATGCGAATAAGAGACAGGTTATCTGTCACTATTGTAGAGTATCTGTTCAATGATTTTAAGTGAAAGTAACAGTAGGATTGTTTATATAAGTGTAGGAGGTTTAGCGGGCCTTCCGAGCATGTAAGAAGCCTATTTCGAATTTTCTTGCTATCTTCTTTTACCTCATAAAAAAGTGGCCGACTGGTGGAAAGCACTTGCTTCTACAGCTGCCTACGAGTAGTAAAGAAGGGCTTGGTTTTGATTCTCGCCGGGATTCTGGATACTATTCCTTTTTTCTAGTGATCTTTCCACTTCGTTTGACTTGGGACCAGGCGCTATATTCGTACTCCTGTGCTGCATGTGAAGCTGGTCAGTATCTTGATTAGTATAGTACTTTGAAAGATCGTCTAATAGACTTACAACAAAAATAAATACATCATGTTGAGATAATGGGAATCATATCAACAGTTAAATCAAAAGTAAAATTATTAAGGAGGAGCAAACAAATATTACAAACATGCTCATAGCGAAACATTTATTTGTTGATTTACTTCTTTCTTGAAAAGGGGCGGTATGTGCCTTTTATATGTTACAATAGAAGAAAGAAAGCTTAGCATACGTTCAGAAACAACTATCCGGGCAGAGTTGTGGAATGTGCTCCTATCTATCTACATCATAAGATGATGTGGAAAAAATGATTTCAAAATTAAGTAAAATCTCCTTGTTGTTAAAATATTACATAAAAAGTTAAGACAAATATGAAAAACGTTATTTAAATTGCTCCGCACTTTAAAATTTCCAAATTTTGATGACTAACATAGAATGTATAATTGTATACCATATGGACTTGGAAATGAGTATATTTTTGAACAAAATTAAACTAAATAATTTTGTGAGGAAAAGAAAAGAATAGAAACCATACTGCTAGCTTTTATTCGTTGTCTTTCGCCATGCTGTCACATTTCTTTAGATTGAAAAAGAGGTACCTTGAATTCTAAAAACATGTGTCCGCACTTTGTTTACTATTATTATTATTAAAGTTAAGCTATCTGAAACTTTGATGTGAAATATCAAGTGCATAAAACATGTTATACTTTGGACATACAAATAGAGATTTATATAGAAAGGTACAGAGTTTACACAGATACTTAAAACATACTTAGCGTATAAGCTTGTGAAAATGCAATTTATTAAAGCGTCCTGTGCTGTCTTGCCGATTGAAAATTGTATCAATATTTACTCTCTTTCACGTTAATCAAAATTTCACCTCGTAGTTTAAATATCCCTTCAACTAAAACTTCTCTTAATGAACCTCATAAAATATCTTTCGGATGATTAAATATGCAATTACTTTATCAGTGTTCGTATAATGAAAGTCATAAGATATTAAAATAGTTTTCTGAGAAGTATATTATGTAATTTAATTTAACTTAGTCCCTAGATAATGTGCTAGTAACTTCAGTTTTAATAAATATTTTACGAACACAATAGGTCACGTAATCATCAAGCACAATTATTCAAATTATCGAAATCCTAGATTTGGGAGATTGTTTCTGCTCAAATATTCCTGATTGTTCCCCTTACTGAATTCAAGTCAGTTTATCCTACATTGCAAAAAATTAACTTTTGTTTTTACAGTATAATACTGGAAACAGAGATTCAATTTAAAACTGTAAAATGCACAGTAATAAACTGTAAAATTAGCAATTTTACAGTTTATTACCGTAATATTAGCAATATTACAGAGTATTACTGCAAAATTAGCTGCATTATACTGTAAAACAACAGTATAATACTGGCAACAGAGGTTTCAGTTTAAAATTGTAAAATGCACTGTAAGAAGGTATAAAATTAACAATCTTACAGTTTTACAACTGCAAAATTAGCAATTTCAGCTTATTACTGTAAAATTAGCTATTTTTAGTTTATTACTATAAAATTAGCTGTATTATACTGTGAAGACAACATTTATTTTTTGCAGTGCAACAAAGAAAACAAGAAGTTCTGTCAAGAACTAAACGAGCCTACTTTCCCGTACATCGACATCGGCATTGTAGCATCTAATCAATATTCTCTTGATTATCTGAAACTAAAAATTATGTCAAACATATCTTTATAGCACTTAAAGCTGATTTCTGAAAGTAAAATATACCCCTCTCATCAGATAAAATAGACACGTAAAAAGTAAATAAACGAGTCAATAAAGTTTTGTCGCACCTTTTAAAGAATGTAACTGTTATAGTTCTTCCGTAGAAAAATTCCACAATCGTTTTCAAAAGAAAAAATAAATAAATAAATAAAATAAAAGTACAAAGAACTTCAAAACACATTTTATCAAAGAAAGAAAAAAAACTTGTTCGTTAATAAAATGTCTTGAATTTCATTTTTAATCCGTTGCCAGTTGTTAAATATAAATAAGGAATAAAATGCTCTCGTGAATGAAAAATTTTTGTTAACAAAAAAAAATCGTCTGATAAAAAAAATAATAATAATAAATTAAACAAACAAATAAATAAATAAACAAAAAATCGTCTGCCCAGTCAGTCATTTTTTCTGAGCCTGCATTTCCGCCATGTTTGCGGAGTCGGAGTCGGAATCAGAGTCCTCACAGAAGATTATTCAGAAAAGTACTTTACAATACATTATTTATCAAAACCATTTTCTTACAAAGTTAGTTTGAAGGAAATCCGCCTTGAAGTTCAGAATCAACATTCAATTTAAATTTCTCCGTAGGCGCTCATGTTAAAATTTTTTCTGAACGGTTCATCATTGAACGAAAAATGGTTCAAATTGAAAAGTGAAATATAGGAATGAGCCTCTCCGAGATCTTTCGAACAAAAAAAAGTTTATTCAATTCGGACGGTTCACTTAAAAGTTATTATGTGGGGAAAGGTTGTTTGAACGGTTCAATGTTGAACAAAAAAAATGTTCAAATTGAAAATTTAAATACGGTAATGAAGCATCCTTGCCGAGACCTTTTGAACAAAAAAAAGTTTGTTTAAATCGGACTGTTCATTCAAAAGTTATTAGGTGTGAGAGCTTGTTTGAACGGTTCAATGTTGAACGAAAAATTGTTCAAATCGGAAATTTAAAAACGGGGATGAAGTATCCTTGCCGAGATCTTTCGAACAAAAAAAAAGTTTGTTTAAATCGGACGGTTCACTCAAAAGTTATTAGGGGTGAGAGCTTGTTTGAACGGTTCAATGTTGAACGAAAAATTGTTCAAATCGAAAATGTAGATACGGGAATGAAGTAACCTTGAAAAGATCTTTCGAACAAAAAAAAGTTTATTCAATTCGGACGGTTCAATTAAAAGTTATTATGTGGGAAAGGTTGCTTGAACGGTTCAATGTTGAACGAAAAATTGTTCAAATCGAAAATGTAAATACGGGAATGAAGTATCCTTGAAAAGATCTTTCGAACAAAAAAAAGTTTGTTCAAATCGGACTGTTCACTAAAAAGTTAATATCGCGGGCCAGGTTGTTTGAACGGTTTAAAGTTGCACCAAAAATTGTTCAAATCGAAAAATCAAATATGGGAATGAGCTGTACTCGCCGAGATCTTTCCAACAAAAAAAAGTTTGTCCAAATCGGAATGTTCATTCAAAAGTTATTAGGGGGGGGGGACAGACAGACCGACAGACCGACCGACCGACAGACACGCAAATCACAACCGACAGACAACATCTCAATACCCTACTTTCAAATTTTTAATTTTTCGATATTTACACTGCTCGACCTTGAAAATGTGTACAAGCATGAAAAATTTGCATTGCGACTTTGCAAGAAACAAAATTGGAATAAAATGAAATATATTTTAGAAAACCCAACAGTAACAATTCTACAAAATCACAACATTTTCTGACAAATTTTTGATCTCCCTTCGCCTCACTGAAAATTTGACATTTTAAGATTTTATGCCAAAATACTGCATTAAGACTTTGGAGAGCACTTTAAATGCCGCACATTTTTTTTTTCACCTTTTGTGTAGATGGTTACTAAAATTGACATTTTTTAATACTTCACTTTCATTTCGATTGATTACATTCGTCGTTACTAGAACAATAAAAGATTATTTTCGCGCCTGTTATCATTAGTTTTGCAGCAGAAATTCAGTAAGTATAGTAGATGTTCAAAGATTAGTTTATTTTTAAAAATTTGATGTTTTTTTATGATTTTGTAGCTAGATTCAGTTTGAATTCAGCACTTATTATATTATCGCTAATATTAGATTATACCAATGTTATTATACACTGCTCGACATTGAAAATGCAACACCAAGAAGGAGTGGTCAGAAATTGATGAAATTTGGTAAGAAGACAGAGACAGCATGGAACAATAAGTGATATTTATTTCAAAATAAATAAGCGAAATTTAGAGCGAGGACGGCGTCGGCTCAGTAAGAAGGAGGACCACCGCGGACAGCGATGCACGAAGAAACACGTCTAGGCATGGAGTCAATAAGCCTGCGGATGGTGTCCTGAGGGATGGCACTCCAATCCCTTTCAACCATTTGCCACAGTCCGTCCTCTGAACGAGGCAGTGACAGGTTCTGCAAACGGCGTCCAATCACGTCCCACACATGTTCGATTGGTCACAAGTCAGGAGAGTATGGTGGCCAGGAAAGCATCTGTACACCTCGTAGAGCATGTTGGCTGATTCGAGCACTGCGAGGCTGGGCGTTATCCTGTTGAAAAATTGCATTTGGCAGACCCTGAAGGTAGGGGATTGCCACCGGCCGCAGTACATTATCTACATATCGTTGGGCCGTCATAGTGCCCCGAATACGAACTAGAGGTGATACGGAATTGTATGCAATAGCGCCCCAAACCATTATGCCACGTTGTCGCGCTGTGGGGCGTTCCACAGTTACTGCCGGATTCGATCTTTCTCCACGTCGACGCCACACACGTATGCGATGACTATCGCTGGACAAACAGAAGCGGGATTCATCTGAGAACACTACGGTTTGCCATTCTGCCATCCACGTCGCTCTGGTCCGGCACCATTCCAAACGTTGGAGTCTGTGCTGTGAGGTCAATGGCAGTCTTCTTAGCGGGCGCCGTGATTGCAGGCCACGTGCAACCAGTCGACGGGAAATGGTTCTGGTCGACACAGGAACATCCAGTGTACCTTGCACGTGCTGCAGAATCGACGTACAAGTGACTTGCGGGTCCGCCACAGCTTGTCGGTGAATCCGTCGATCCAAGCGGTCTGACGTCACTCTGGCTGCACCTGCACCCCTCAATGTGGCTACATTTCCTCTTTCCAACCATCTCCGACACAGCCGATGCACAGTGCTTGCATCCATGTGAGTATCAGCTGCAATTTGACGTATGACCAACCTCCCCTTCTCAGTCCGATCTCCATACCCCTTGTAAAGTCGTCTATATGCGGGAAGTGTCTTCGTTGAGGACGGCGTGGCATTTCCTCCTATCACACGTATCCTTCGAGACAAAAACCAAATTTCTCCGATAATTAGTCTGGCAGAAAAACCAACATGAACATAGCCCACTTTTCAACTTCATTCTCTTATATCTTACTTCACGTGCGTCGGAGAGCTGCGCATTTCATATCATTTGCATAACTCAGTGACGTGCGTCTACGGTAAAATTTGCATGAATTTCTGACCACTTCTTGGTGTTGCATTTTCAATGTCGAGCAGTGTATTTCATTTTTTTGTTTCTTTTTGACTTTTTTTTACTTGGCGATATTTTTTTACTTGGCGATATTTTTTTGGACTTGGCGATATTTTTTAGACTTGGCGACATTTTTTAGATGCATTAAGCCAATTTTAATGCTTTTTTCGTCTCTTTTATTTTTAACGGGAAAGTAGGCTAAAAACGAACAGTTGTAAAGAAGTAAAATATGTTTTAATAATAATAAATTTATCAAATATGTATATAGGTATCCTAAAAAAGTATGAGATGAAAACTCTTTAATCCACCCACCTAGTAATCAGATATTTTGTACTCCCAAGATCAACTTTTGTGATCCAGGTTGGATAATCCAACGTGATCAGAATCGGTCATTTTTCTGATTTTCTGAGGTGGTTTTTCGGCGAAATAAGCTTTGTGAAACTGTTTGTGGCGATAGCATGTGTAATAAAAACTTCATATGTCAGACTCTCATTATTATTCATTTGTTTATCTGACCTTAACGAAGATTTCGGTACAAGGCTTTTTGCAATTTTTTTTTTTTGTAATTCAACGATACTCAAAAGTAATAAGGGACGAATGAAGAGGTTTTTAGAGCACATATCGCACACCGATAATGAAGGGGGCCCTTTTTTAATAGCATATAGATAGTGAATCACATAATCCATTGCCGTTATATGATGAATGAAATTCATGAAAGTAAAATCATTAAGGGGAAAATTCACTCCTCTGGTAAAAAAATATCATCCCTTGCCTTTTTCGCGTTTAAGAAAAGCTGTTTTTAAATTTTTATTTCCCAATTTTTCTCTCGATTTTGATTTTTTGTTCTTGTTATTTTTTCTACGTAGTTTTATATAGAAAGTTTTTAGTTAAAGTTTACAAATACCTTTGTGCTAAAGATGTACAGAAAATAAACAACGTTACAATGCACAAATGAACAAGGATACTGCAGACACGTGTTTCGGCGTTACAAGGAACGCCTTTATCAATGCAAAAAAAAGTTGTGAGCTTATGGGCATCCATAAGCTCACAACTTTTTTTGCATTGATAAAGGCGTTCCTTGTAACGCCGAAACACGTGTCTGCAGTATCCTTGTTCATTTGTGCATTGTAATGTTGTTTATTTTCTGTACAGTTTTTAGTTAGTTTATATAGAGAGGATGAATAGTGATTTGGATGCAATTTTGATCCCATGACTGTTCGAAAGCGATAGCGAAAGAAGTTCAAAAAGTATAAGAATCGCTCCAAATGTTTCAAAACTGGATTGCGAGAATCGAAACTTTAAATTTACCAGACACAAAACATTTTTTGTAATTGCATAAACGAAAAACAAAGTAAAATTAAATATTATTAAAGAAAGCATTTCACCTCATTTATTTTATCATTTATCAAGTGATGGAACACTGTATATAATCAACTTGGGACTAAAAACAACTTGGGATAGCTCACGCTTGGGAATCAAGCAAAATAATCGTCAACACGTGCACAGAAACATTGCTTATATAATTTTCGTTCAAGTAACGAAGAAAATATTATATTTTCTGCTCCAACGGACAATGCAATAATTTCTATTTGTGTGCTTTTTTCCCCAGACACAAGCAAGCATTTTTTCTTCTGTAGCAGATTTAATTGAAGAAAAGGTCACATAAGGCTGTACACCTTTTGTGTCCTCTAGGAATATTGAACAGGCGGAAAATGAATCTCTGCTTGAGAGTTTGGCTCTGATGAAGTAAAAATAACAATGTATTTTGTGCAAAAATGATATTCATAACTTTTTTACTTAAAATACTACAGCATTTTTTTAAATATAACCGTACTTTTACGCTTAATGCTGAGTAAAGGCATCATATAAGGTGGATCTTTTTTTTTTCACTTTCAACTAATATTAAGAAAAAAGAATAACATCAAGCGTAAAACAAAAGTCAGGATTCAGGGTTACGATCATTGCAATTTATAAGCTTAAACCAATGCTTTTAGCTATATATTTTTTAAGTTGAAAGGAATGTTTGTTTACACAGCTTCACCATTTTATTTCAAAAAGTTTCTTCTTTCTATTTTCTTTACTTTTAAACTCCGTTAAAAATAATGTGCCAGCTGGTACATATTTCGAATTTTAAACAAAATCAAATTTGGTTGGTGGAGTCCGTCATTGAGTAAGATTAATGTTTTAGTAATGTAAAGAAGCAGTTAAAAGTGGTGTCTCAGCATTAAAATTTCATAAGTGTTTCTTCGTAAACAATTAAAGGTTTGACATTTATAATTGAACATTTGTGTTAGAAAAGGAGAGCTTATAGGCGAAGGATATTTTAGTATTCACTTTGAAAGAAGAAAAAAAAAGAAATATTTTTGTAGATATTAAATTTAAAACGTGTAATAAAATAATGTATACTTGAGTAAATTTAAAATCTTTTCTAAGAACCCAAAAGTCAAAGAATTTCCTTTGCTTGCTTTCACTCCAAGGAATATAAATTAACGGAACCGGCGTATCATGAATGAAAAATATCGACATCAAACAAGGATTTCAAACACACCCAAATCATTCATTTCTCCCAGTAAAAAAAGGGGAGGGGGAGGCACAAAGAAAATCCTGGGGAAAAATTTCTGGAACTTATCCCTTTTAGTTTAAGACATGTTAGCACTTGAGATATCAAGTTAAACGAATTAGCGGATGATAAATGTTTGAGTCAACAAACTGAAAAATCAGACTTGAACGCAAGTATATGATAAATATGCCTTGTATGTTTTAAATTATCAATAAAATACTTTTTTTTCATTACGCTCGAGTATCGTTACATTTCTTACTCTGTTTAGAATAGAAAATTAGAAAATAAAAGCAAAAGTTTATAGTGTACAAAGGAAATTAAATTTAAAAGTAACCTATTCCTATTTAGCTGTCTTACAAAAACGGCAATGAAAAACTACATTTACCACCAATTGTTCAATTTATTCGTAAATTCCATGGATTTGACAAACAATTAATAGATGTTCTTTTTTACTTTTGTTCTTTTATACTAATCTGCAGAACTTAAATAAAAATTATGCTTCGCAGCTTCGAATGAAACCCCCTTTGAGGGTAAAATTAGCAATGAAGCTACCTTTTGTGCTTTCTCTAATGTTTCTTTAAAAAAAGATTTTACCGAAGTGCAAATTATATTGCAATTCGGACTCCAAAGTAACGATAAGAAGATACGTGCTGGCTTTTATTTTAAAATATAGTTTATAGACGTCAGTAAAAAAACTGGCTATGGGACAGTTTTTACCAGAGAATTCAAATGCTACTAATTATAGTACATTTTACAAAAATGATGGTTTTGGACACAGCCTAACACTGAAAAACTAAACTATAATTCTCATTCACGAAACAATATAGACAGTGTAAATACGAGTAAAAATAATAATTGCATAAATAATGCTGTTTACTTGGAGAATGTGAGTTTGTTTCGTTTAATATAATTTTAATTTTCTTATATGTTTTACTTACTGGCATATTTACTTTGACCTATAGAAGCAAGAAGGCATTTTAATACACATTATGAATGACAAGAGCCGAAGAATTCGGTTTAGACTATTTGATTTATTTATAAGAAGAGGAAACTGAGTCAAAAAGAAGCCGTCTGCATATTTGAGCATTATAACGTTTGTTTCACAGATATAAAAAGCTTTAAAAAGTTGATAAGATCTAATGTTAGTTTTAGGATAGTAACAATCAACATTGAAAGACATTTATGCTGAACAACTGCTCATGGTGGGAAAATCAAGATGCTTTAAAGACGTCAACACTAACGGACGATAAGGGTAAATAATAATTTCAGTTCATTTATTTTCCAGTTCAAATTATCAAATTAAGCTTTGAAGAACGCTTGGTAAATGTTCAAAATCCATTTTCTTTTTCATGAATCCTTTTTGATGTATATGTTGAGGGTTAGATATTATTGGCTGAAACCAGTATTTCACTAGCAGTTTTGTTTTGATTTTCATTTGTATCAACATTTCTCTCTCAATGCATATATACTAAAAAAGTGTAATGACAAAGAAGGGTTCAAGAACATTCTTATTCGACAAATTTTGGGAACAATTGGGAAAAGTTCGGAAAAGTTGGAGACAGCATTACAATTTTTTTTTTCAACTTTTCAATTTTATTACGATTTTATCATTTAACACTGCATAACGAATTATTAGATTTTTTCGTTCGCTTGTCATAAATCATTTATTTATAACTTCTCTAATATATAAGTATTTATTTCGTCTGAATATTACCTTTATTTAATTCTGTTTCATTTTTGAATGCAAACTATAAACAAAAATTATGTTCAAATGAATTTGGATTTATTTAAATAATTAGCTTTGGCAACGAAATACTATAAACGAAATATAACGTTTCTGCTTAAAACCGATAAAAATTCACTATCTACTTATATTAAAAACTGAGTATCTTTCTAACTATCTTTCTTTCTAACTATCTTTCTTTCTATCGTTCTAACTATCTTTCTTTCTATCGTTCTAACTATCTTTCTTTCTATGTCACGCTTCTTTCTCCTGAACGCCAATGACCTGAAAGTAGAACCAGGTACCGATAGATAGGTAATTTTTCAGGCTTCATTAGTTTCAATTGATATAATTATACGATTTTAATTAGCGAAGATATCAATTAATAAGTAGTCAAGTTTAAAGCGATTAAGCCTAATAAATGATTAAATATGAAATCCATTCTTGCAAACCGTCGTTGCTATGAAACAGTAATAACAATGATAATGAGAGTTTTGAATGAAGGCTTAACTAAATCAAACACGAAACTCATAAGCGGGCCACTTACGTAGAATTTTTATCGCTAGCTACTGGTAATATTTTGAAACATTCATTTGTCGAAGAGCCATCTACTTATATTAAAAACTGAGTATCTATGTCTGCTTTTGTCCTTTGAGCGAGCTGAACTTACTGAAACTTTCCTCGCCATATTGAAGACGCGAAGCATCTCAATAATTCGAATGATTTTTTTATATAGGAAAAAAGTGAAGGCGTGAAGCGCCTGTTAGCGAGCCCCCTTGGCGGGGAGTAGTTTCTTTAAATTTTCCTCACTACTTTCAGGGCACGAAGTGCCCGTGTAACGTCGGGCCACGTACGTGGTATGTCTTGAAATCGAATGAACATTAAATTATATCAAATAATATAACTTCAGAATGAGGTAAAGGTTAGAGAAGGGGGACGTTATGCATCAACATGCCGCAGGAAGCTAATCTAGCTGCCCTGGCAGCTAGTTTGATATTAATTATTGAATATTGATTGAATAGTGTGAAATTACATAAAATCATTGTTATTGTAACGGTTGCTGTTGTTTAGTAATTAAAAATAAAAATCTGCATAATGTTCACATGAAATTAATACATACACATTACAGGAGATATAACTAAATGCTTCAAGTGAAATAAATAAATCTAATAATTCTTAATACAATGTTAAATGGTAAAATGTTTTAAAAATAAGAAGCCTACAGTACTAAATCCTCTAATGTATGTGTGAATGACCACATTTTATCATTCGGCAAATTGAAAATGTTCATCCTTCTGAAAATTGCAAACAAAAACGTTGATGAAGAACAATTGTTCAAAGTATGGAGCACAAAATAATTAAAAGACGTCAAAATTCGATATAGGATACAAAGAATTTTGGGCCCCACTGAAAACAAAATTTTCCACCATAACTGTTACAACACAAAAATAAGAAAACAGATAAAAAGGGGGAAAATAAAAGATAATGAAACGAAGCAAACATTTTTAAGAAGAAAATCCTATTTGGAAGTGCTTGCTTAAGGCACCGATGATTTGCAATTTTCTCTAACCATTTCTCGACACATAAGATGAAGAAAACTAAAAAACCACATGTGATAAATTACTTCAAAGTCATCGTGTTTTTTTCGTCTGGCAACATAAAAAACTGCATTAAATATTTCAAAATGTTATCATCTTCAGACCTCGTAAAAAGCTAACTCAATAGCTTTTTTAACAAGACTTTTTGCGAAGATGTTTATCTCTTAGGAAAACTATAGCAATGATAGAAAATTTTTTGAAAGACAACAGTTACTTACTTGGGAATTAATGTATGTTTTAACCTTGTTAGGCACGTTCTGGCGCAAACTATTTGTTTTTACTTTGCAATTATAAGTTGTTGTTTTTTTATTTTAGTCTTTACTAGTACACATTTTTTTCGGTAGATAAATATTACTATAAAATAAACCAATTTAATGCTTAATGTCACTTACTTATTCAAAACATCCGAATTTAACTATCGCTCCTTAAAAGTTAAGAAGATCTTAAGCTCGTTTTCAGCCTATTTTGTACTCCTCTTTAATTTGCAAATTAAAAGTTAAACAGTTGATTAATTTTTACCATTAAGTTTAAAGCTTGAAAAAATACTATTAACTGCTGAAGTTTTTAGTACAGAACATAGTTCAGAACAGTGGTTGGAAAAACTACATATTTTTCGTAGCGAACTACAACTACAACTACTTTCTCAGAAATGTAGTTAACTACAGCTACAACTACTTTTTTTTAAATGTAGCGAGCTACACTACTTTTGAAATGTAGTTGCTACTTCGCTACTTTTTAAAAAATAAATAAATAACAAAAATACACCGTTTGAGGATCGACCGAAAAAATTCGAAAAGTGGTTTAGATTAAAAAATTACCCCATTTGAATATGGAATAGAAATAGGAATTGTCTTTGAATTTATTTGTTACTTTTCCTTTTTGTTCCTTTTTTTTTTTTTTTTGCCAAAATTTGTCCTTTTTAGATTTTTTTTTTTTTTTTTTTTTTTTTTCAATTTTTACAAATATTCGCCACAAGAAAAACCTTGTTTTTTTTTCCTTCGTTCTCTTTTTGTTTTTTTGTTTGATTTTTTTTCATTTACTTATTTATTTTTTAAATTTAAAAGTAGTTTCCAGAAATCGCTACAAACTACAATTTTTTTGTATTGCGCTACTCACTACTCTACTTTTTTAAAAAAGTCGTGCGCTAGACTACAAACTACTAAAAAATGAAGCTACTACAGTAGTTTCGCTACTTGTAGCGCGCTACTTCCGACCACTGGTTCAGAACATGGGGTGCGAGCTCTACATAACCATAAGAGGAGTAAATATAGCAATGAGAAAGCTTACAACATCAGTTAAGATTATTTGCAGTGCAATAAAAGTTTCAGTTAAATTTTAAAGCAACTATTCCCTTTTGTTTGTTGCCCCCCCCCCCCTTTAATCATGCAAGTACTTTGACAGCTATTGCGAATTTCCAATCACAAATTTTGCGGATAATTTTTAAGAATTTTTGAGATTCTATGGGGTTTTAAATCTTTGTGAGGATAGAGAAAATATGTTTGACTTTTTAGTCTGTTTTAAAAACACGATAAATTTAAAACCCCTTTTTTAAATAATGATTTTTATAACTGAAAATATGCCCCATAATAGTAGTTTAAGGTAGGCAAAAGCTGATTTTTCTTCAAAAATCCCCTAAATTTAGAGATTCCATTATCTTCTTTTAATATGCTAATGATTATTATTTTAATAAAAACGATCCAAAATAAATAGCTTCGTTTTAGGACTTTATATAGGTAATAAGGACAAGATAGCTGAGAAGTTTGTTTTAAGATTCAAAACATCACTTTCAAGGTTTAATTAGTTCTATTATTTTAAAAACTAGACCGTTGTACGTTTTGGATAATGAGACCACTTTCTTGCTTTTGTTAAAAGTAAATGAAGCTGATCGTTGCCTTGTTTCTGCAAACTCCGAGTATTACTAAGAAATTTCTGTTAAAAAGTGTTTTTAACAGAAATAAGAATGTTAAGTCTCTGAAATTTTATTTCCCAATTATAATAAAGGGCCACCAGCAAATGATGTCATGCTTTAAGGACAATTCATATTAGGAGAAACAAAAAGACATGAGCTTATAGGATGCTATGATTGAGCTGTGGGTGCATTTTCTTTAACAAGACATGAGCCTGAGGGGAGGCACAGTATGACACATTAAGACCGAAGGAAGAGAATTGATACAAAATCTCGTTTGACCGCATTTGCCTTTTTCAGGTTGGATCTGGAGCCGCTCTGCAATTGCACCTACTCCTGGTGCAGATCCTCCTCTGGTCTTCGGCTCTTGGTGGTTGCGTCCAGGTTCTACACACACACACACACACACACACACACACACTGCAACAAATGAACTGTTGTTTTTACAGCATGATACTGGCAGCCGAGGTTCCAATTTAAAACTGTAAAATTCACAGTAATAAACTGTAAACGTAGCAAGTTTAGTTTCTTGCTGTGAAGTTCGTAATTTACAGTTTATTGCAGTAAAGTTTCGCTGTATTATACTCTAAAAGCAGTATAATACTGGCAGTAGAAGTTCCAGTTTAACAAAGTAAAATGCACGCAATAAACTGTTAAATTAGCAGTTTTGCAGTTTATCACTGCAAAATTGGCAATTCTACAGTTTAGTGCTGTAAAAGTAATAATTTCACAGTTTATTATTGTAATATTTGCGATTTTTACAGTTTATCACCATAAACTTAACTGCATTAAACTGTAAAAATAACATTCATTTTTATGGTGTACACAAGCACACACAAACACATACGCACACACCTATCGCATTTCGTCATTGCGAAAAACATAATTTGAATTCAGTATGTAAAAATTTAAATTCATTTTTTTAAGTAGGTAAGCATCAAAGCAAAATATATTTACATTAAGAAGAAGAAGTTTTACCTGAATATTTAGCCAACTGAAACACAAGGGCGGATCCAGAAATGTTCCAAGGGAGGAGCGATTGTTTTTTTTTTTTTCTTACTCGCCCATTTTTTCGCCATGCATCCTTGTTAACACTTGTTGATTGCAAATGTTTTGATCTTCCATTTCGGAAAATTTCCTGGTCAGAGCCCCGAATCTTCTCCCCCTTTCCCTTTATATCATCAATGATCAACTGAAATCGCCTTTTTTGAACTTCAAAATCTAAAAACTGCTGGAGAAGAGTTTCTTAAGGGAGGGGCGATCGCCCCCATCGCCCCTCCCTTGTATCCGCCCTTGCGTGGAACAGTACTTTTACTCTGTTGAAATTGAAATATATTTTATCTAATTTTTAGCTTAGACAAAATTACATTTACTCTAAAAATAAATCTGGAGTTCGTTACAAAGTTGAGATAGATATCCAAACATATTCCTTTGTAGTCACAACTGCTCAGAACAGCAATGAATGTCTTATTCCGTTTTGTTCTTGGCGTTTTGAGTCATTTTTTCGTGTTTAGTAATATAACAGTGTGACAAGAGTTTCAAATAATAAGATACAATTAAAATGATATCTAAAATTTGAGGACGCATTACTCACTACTGAATGACCAAACATACTGGTACTTCAGTAGAATTTGCTATTTTTATTTAACAAGAATTTTTTGTTTTCGATGACACTTCTTAACACTTAGTTAAAACAAATTTTTCCGATGAATATTATGTTGAAAATTTATATCATAATACTATATTCATTTTTTAAATGTATTGATATTCAACCCAAAGCAGATAATTTTTAAAATATTCGGAAAGAAAAAAATATATTTTCCTCAATTATTCGCATACATAAGTATGATTTTTTAGTGTTTTTCACTTATTCTTTACACATGACAGCAATAGATAATTAAAAGTTGAAAAAACTGTCTTGCATATGACGTGCGTTGAGAAACATCAAAAATACGTTTGAATTAAAATAAAAGACCTCAGATTTTGCAGCCTTTGAATAGCCTCAGGGATCGACTGTAATTCGTTTTGATATTCCCTTTGACTGATTTCGAATGTTTCTGAATCATACTTCATCTTTCAAACAAAAAAGAAAAAATTCTTCAGAAAAACTTTTCATGCGTTCCTATTTTTCAGAACAAAACTATTTTTAGCAGCAAAGAAACTCTTCAGCATACTTTTGTGAAATTAGTAAAAAATATTTGTTTTACAATGTTCAAACTGAAAAATTTTGTGTCCTGCTTACTTTTCCATTTTCCGGGCAAATAATTCTGAAGCTCTTTGATTCCTGGGGCATGTTTTGAAATGTAATCATTTCAATAAAACTAAAAGACTTTTTTTAATCAGTCGGGTAAATGGTATGATCGGATACCATGAAAGAGTTAGCTGCAGGAAAATATGTCAGAACAAAAAATAAACATGTTTTGTAGTTATTTTTTATTCAACATTTATTATGAGAAACATAGTAGTAATTTAGTTAATGTATATAAGTTCTTAAAAGCTTGTCAAAATTATTTGTAGAATTACCTATCTCAAAGCAATCCAGTTGTTTTAAATACTAAGAATTTAAGCATTCATTTTCTTCATTCATGATTAGGATTTGAAAAAAAAATCAATAGCGGCTAAGTTTTTCAAAGTAAACTTATTTTTGCTTAATATCTTACTCTCAAAAGATCGCTTTCAATAAGGATATCTCTTTTTTTTCCTTATTGCTATCTGCAACTAAATTAAAAGGTTTGCCCTTTTTTTTTTCAAAATATTAAAAAAAAGAAAGAATTTGCAATTTGTATATACTTCTTTTAAGAAAACCAGTTCTTTGTTGTCCTTTTCAAGATTGAAACATTGTCCAAAGATTTTCAAAACAAATTTAGATTATTTTGGACCATCAATAAATCATAAGATATTTCATTGTTTTTCCAAATTATATTGGCAGCTTTTCCGAATTTCCGAAAAGATTCGCAATATTTTTAATTACAGAAGGTTAAGTTTCTAACGAATACTCAGATTTTCTTTCTCTCTTTTTCTCCACCCCTTTGTGTAAGTGATAAGTAGCTTCGACTTAAGCAAGCGTTTTTATATTTAACAAAAAATATGTAACAGCTCGTAATTAACTAAATTTAAAACAACTTTAAATTACATTAGTTTGTTTGCCAAAGATGCATAACGATATATTTTTAGTATACGTCCAATATTTTTTTATGTATCACAAGAAGAGTGTAAGTGATCGAACACGGTAGTAACTAAATCTCCCAACAAAAGAACTCAAGACACTGCTTGACAAGTATGACAATAAAACTCTGGAGCTGGAAGTGATTCGGGGAAAACGGGACAAGAAGAAAATTGCTCCCAACCTGAAGCTGAAGGAAAATACACATGTCACACACAGCGAAGTTTTGTTTCTCAGTCGTCATATTATTCGGAGTGTTAAATATATAGCACACCCCATTGACCTTGTAAAATGAAGGGGATTTAATCCCTCCACAAAAAAAATGACAGTCCAGCGCCAATTCCAAAACTTTTATTTCGATTAAGTACATTTTTTTTAATGTACAAAGAAATGACCCCCCCCCCCCCTCCCCCCTTGAATGAACACCTTAGATTTTTTTTTTTTTTTTTTTTTTTTAGATGAACCGAGCAGTAGGAAACTTCCTTCTACACATTTCCAAAACGAAATAGTCTAGAAAATGTTATGTTTGTGTCCACTAGTTGAGGCGTTAATTCACTGGGTCGGCACTGTTTTCTCATTTTAGCCACACAAAATACCGATGCAAACCATGAAACTTTTTTTAAGTAATCACACCTATCATATCAAATATTTTTACTGTCTTGTAGCAAATGCTACAAATTTTAATAATACTATAAAGCAGGGCCGTGTTTAAGGGAAGCGTTTTTAGCGTTCAAACAGCCCTCCATAAATTTTCAAAGCGATTCCAAAAAATGCTTTTTAATTCCCTTCTTTTGCTGAAAAATAATTCTTTACTATTTCATTTTTGATTTCCTTATTTACTTTTCAAATTTATTTGCAAAATGAAATTATAAATATTGAATGATTGTTCAAATTAATTGATTTACCTGCAGTGTTTTTATCTTTATTGTAGTTTTTGCAAACATAATTTCATGCACAACAATACACCTTTTTAGCTGGGGCGAAGAAGCTTTGTACACATCAGATTTTTTTCCTTCATTTTAAAGATATGTTATTATTTTATTTTTCATGTTAATGCCCCTTAAGCATCTACTGTAACAAAAAGCAATAGAATGTAGAACATGGAATCAAATTTTATCTGTTATAGATTTTTCACGAGAAAGGTGTTGGTAAAACACTCTCCGAACGATAGTCTGGCTGCGGCCCTGCTATGAAGTATTGAAATTTCGTTCTAGTGTTCATTCGCTGACCGGTCTGCCCTATGTCATGTTTTATTTTAAAAAGTTTTTTTTTTTTTTTTGAAAGTCCAATTTCAAAGCTAAATTTACATTATACAGTCGAACCTCGTCAGAACAAACTCCAAACATGCATTAAAATCAGCTCGTATAAACCGCAGTTTGTCCTATCCGAGCAAAAATTAACAAAAACGATCGAACGGGATCGGAAATGTAGCTCGTCTTAGCAGCAATTCGTCTTAAGCGTGTTCGAATTAATGAGATTCCACTGTATTTGTCATGAAAAACACATTAACTCATTAACTAAATGAAGACTCTTTCTGTTATAAGTTCTGCTTTTATTCTCTGATATTGATAGAATAAGCAAAAAAAAAAATCTGGTATAGACCTACACTACTTCCGTTTACATGTAAATTTCTTAGTAGATACCTCAAGTGTTAAAATAGTGCTTAGAGTGATCAAGATAACAACTCAAACATTTACATCCTTAGTTTACCATGAAACAATGCAAAAAAAAAACGTTTTGCAATGATTCATTTTCTAAAAATCGCCGATTTTAACATCATTCAGTGGATTTTTCGCAAAATATCGCCATTAGCGCCAAATTGCACCCAAATTTTTAAAAAAAATCATTTTTTCGCCAAAGTTGTCACCACCTTGGCGATATGTCGCCATGCTACGATTCAATAAAGAATATGATTTAATAAAGCGGCTAATTTAATAAAGTTGAATATTGTTCACTTTTTGACGATTTGATTGATTAAAGTGGTTGATTCAATTAACCGATTTCCACTGTAAAATATTCATTATAACGTAATTTTGAAGCAAAAATGATGTTTGTGCTCTGGGAAATATTTTTAAAAACTTTCTATAAGAAAAAAAACTGAGAACAGCTTCCTTTTAATAATGCATAGATATATTTTTTGAAATCTACTTTTTTAGATTTTAATTTCATAAATAACTTTATTAAATGAATTAAATTGTCATGGTCAAAAATATGCTTTTAAAAGTAACAAGTCCCTTCAAAAACATTATCGGTGAAATTGTTCAAGGCATGTTTTAACGCTAGCAGACTACGAATGACAAGTAAGGAACTAAAAGTATAATAAATAAGATGTCTAGATCCAAAAGAAAGCTTTTTTTCTTGCCAATGAAAAAATTGTTGCTGTCAGAGCATTTTTTGTTCCAATACTTATTTTCGTTTCTTTAAATATGTGACATTTGCTGTTTTTATTCGAATAAAGAGGCTTAACTTCGAAAAAATATTGATTTAAAGGACCTGCATCGAAATATTTGTAGCCTCTTAGGAATTTTATTCCTTATCTGTATTTTTTCTATGCAAGGTTAAGGATTTTACTTATATTCGTATTATTTTCTACTAGCACATTTTAAATAAATAATGCGAATGTATGTTATGTGTACAAGCTTACCCGTGGTGTTTTCTTACAGAAAAGATGCTATGTTACGCTTTTGGAAAAGAGACGCTGACGTTTTACTTTCTTCACATAAACCGCCGTAGTTCTCTGGTACCTTGTTGATGAGTAGAAGTCTTAGAATACGTCGAAGAAAAAGATCTGGAAAGTTTAGTTTATCTTGTTTAATTCTAAAAAGGATTTGGTCATCGAAAAAAATATTCTGAAGAAGAGAGGAAAATATTTTCCTGAACACAAGGTTACTACAAAGGATTCATTTGTTGTTGGCTATATATCCAAAACGTATTGTACATACAACAATGAAGAATATATGAAAATAATTGCAAGCTCATCAAGGTTTGAGATTGTGTAACCAGGGGCTAATACGCTTGCAATATTTTTATAAGGGGACAAAACAAGACAAGTCTTTCTTTTTTCTTTTTGTTTTTGTTTATGCGTGATGCTTATCTGCTTTAGCTATGCTTCGGGGTGTATTAACGACCTTGTTTATGCATCCCCAGTACCAATAAAATAAAAAGGAACTCAAGGACAGCATTCCATGCGGCAGTTATAAGAGATCGGGACGACTCTGGACGTTTTTTTACCAGGAAGTAACACCCACACACACACACAAAAAGGAGAAAAGAAGGGTCTGTCTTGTTTTTGTCGTCATTTCAAAACTACCGCACTCATATTAGCACTTAACACAATTCTAAATCTTGATGAATTTGCGGTTATTATCATATATTTTTCTTTGTTGCACGTGTACTACTTTTAGATGTACTACATTTCGAAGACGAATGAATAAGTTGTCGTTACCTTGTATATCATGCGCCAATAACACGATTATTCTGTACATTGTTTTTTTTTTTTTTTAACTTGCAGATTCCTAGATTTAAAATCTCTATCACTTCGCACTAATATTCCGCTTTAACTAACAGCTGCAACAAACTGCGTTTCAGGAAAAGTGAAGAGAGATTAGGGTCAGATGCAAGGGAAGGGTCATGGGGGTCGTGACAAGCACCCCCCTCCATAAACCGTCGAAAATATTATCTATTCACATTGTGCTCAAATACATAATGAATGAAGTGTAAATGATTGCAGCAATATTTTCAATCCATTAATTATTTTTAGGAGCAAAGGTTTGAAAGTCTACTTCATTTCATTGCATTTGAAATTAACCCTACACTGCATGATTTTTTATTTTTCTTAGAAAAAAATATATGTGTTTGTCAATGTAAAAAGAAAACATGGAAAAATATTTTAAAAAATTTAACTCTAAATTTTCACCACTTTCTAATTAAAAATAGTTTTGTTGCCAAATGGCTACACCATGCATTTAACAGATAAAAATGATTTTAAATGATTTTCTTGGAAACAGTTTTTTTTTTTTTTTTTGAAAAAAGTCGAGAAATTGAACATTTGGTGCACTATACTCTTGCAATCCTTTACATTTTGGCATTTTACATCGTTGTTTATTTGTACTGTGTTCTTTCCGATGATCAATTCTGTCAAATCTGATATCTTTTGGAGGCTCTCTCGCGCAAGCTTTCTTTTTTTTTTTTTGGTTTGTAACTCTAGTTCCTCTGTAGCTAATGGTCTCCCTCTTTTTGATACGCTTTTATTATTTCACATGTGGGTTTGTTTGTTTGTTTGTTTGTATGTATGTAACTCTGAATAAAAGATAAAATTGACGTTCTTTTGCAAATATAAAAGTAATATATTTAATATTATTTTTAATACTAAAGGCTAAACTATATTACATGTTGATGTATTATAAGTGCATGTAAACTTAAGTGCGGATATTCAGTAGTTTTGAAAATCAGAGGGAAACCAGGGATGATCACAGCGCATTCCTATGTAAAAGCGTATTTTTTAGTTTTTTCTAAAACTATACTTTAAAATTATTAATGATTTTACTTGTCCGTGTAAGCACAACGTTTGTGCTAACTGAAATCTATAATGAACACTTTTTAAAGGCTTTTCTCTATGGATTTTTCGTTTGTTCACTCTGTTGAACATCAACTAAGCATTGATAATTGCGAGGTCTAATAAACGGTAAAACAGCTGAAAATACCACCTTTTGGTCTGCATGATTATTTTATACCTTCCAAAAAGAGAAAGAAACGAGCGCAAAACATGAACAAAGCACATACTTCATGAACTACAGAGATGAATCGAAGTGTTCTTTGGATGCTTACTGCATAATGTTGCCAAATGGCTACAGACATGTAATATGTCCTAGATTTTTTCCAAATAAGTATTTTGATGTAAAACGCATCTTAAACGAAAGATAAATGTTTATTTTATTCATGTTATTTCTTTAAAAGACAAAGAAAAATATTTCATTGTAAAAAATAATTTCAAAACTTGGTAGTTTAAGTGATTTTAAAAGCTATCCATATGGATTCATTTAAGAGCATGTAATAGACCAGTACTGCCATGTATGGAGGATAAATGATGATAATTGCTTTAAATATACCTAATACTTGCTTTTTATGCATTGAGTTGCCTTATGACTACATTCTGCTATTTATAAGGAGGACAAATTGTCCATGTATCCAATTGGCAACACCATGCAGTGTAGGGTTAAGTAATACGTTTATGCACTACTATGCTCCTTATTCTTGGACTAATTGGTGTTATTTATTGCAAACATTCGATTTGACTGCTCTTTATCGAGCTAATAATCAATCAAATTTGTTTCTATGTATATTCATAGCGTTGTGTTGCAGTTAGTTTCAGTAATAAAGTTTTTTACTTTGAAAAATATTTTGAAGCAGAAAATACGGATTCGCGCATGTTGATTTTTTAATATACTTGAGGTATGGCTGTTGAACAGAAGGGAACAGCAAGGTCTGATTGCACCACCCCTCAAAACAATTGATGGGACAGGGGGAAAAAAGATGAAAGTGACCAAAAGCGATTTCGAGTAAAACGAAAAACAAAGTTTGATTTCTCGTAGCTCCTTTTGTAGTTTTTCTAGTTTTCATGCACATTTCGGTCGATTCTCATCTTTTTCCCCCTTGTTGTTCTACCAGATGATATTACTCCTTCATAGCCCCTGGATAGCGCTAATATCTCAAAATTGACTAAAAAGTGACTTTCATCTTTTTTCCTCTGGCCCTTCAATTAGTGACGGAAAATAGTCAAGGCCACTTCATCTCAAATTCCACTTACACACAGATTTTATTTTTTCCCTTCAGTTCGTGGCATAAAAATCCTGCTTTATATGAAGAACATTCGACTGCACTCTGCTCGACCTCGGAGAGGTTGATGCCAAGAAATAAACTGCCAGTTTTTAACTGGAATCATGAGTTTATAAAAAACGTATTTTCCGCCTACAAAACAGCTATCTTCAAATCAAGAAATAATTAGCACTCATTGAAACATGTAAACAGCAATTGTAAAAATATTCTCTAAAAATATTTTTGTACCAATAAAACATTTTATTTTAATATTTGATGATCTAGCAGTGGAGGAGGCGTTTTCCTTTGTATTATGAGAATTACTATTGGAAAAAAAATGTTTTTTGATCTTTATTTAGAAATGCCATAAGAATTTTAAACTTCGCTCTTTTCTTTTTGCACGATAAATCCGCCAAATGACTACTGCGCCGTGCTTGATCTTGCCATGTTACATGTCTTCTTTATTTGACAAAAAGGCTTTGCGGGTGTTAAGTATCTGCTAATTGGCACCCGAAAGTTTTAACATACGGCTCTTCTTTGAAGATTAACAAAAGCCTTTTATTTTCCAAGATTTCTGAAATAAAACTTCCTCCATCAACCAAAAAAAGAATGGTTACGTTGCATATTTAAACCAATTACATCGTTTTCATTTTATTTCCAATAACAATTATTTTTAAAAAAAAATCAAGTATTACAATCTATAACCTAATAATCAAATGTAAGATAGCCGGCCATCTTGTCTAGTAGTACTTTTTCACTCCTGCCCTTGTCCTTTCCTTGTGTGAATGCTTTATTATGCTGTGAACGGTTGTCTGCCCTACAAACAGGTCCCTATGTCATGCGTGTACTGTGGAAGTCGGACTTCACACCAAAGGACGGTACTAGTTGGAAAAATGAAGCAGAGCACTCAAATTGCCAGCTTAGATGGTTCGAGACAACAACAACAACAGCAAATGTAAGATGATACCACTCGCCAACTGTAGAAATGCAAGCAGTTCCATTCGGAGCATTTCGGTATTTGTGCTCGCTCCACTTGCTCCATCGTTGTAGAAGCATACGGGGCTTCAAAATATTTTTCTAACATCTCCGCCCTTACACAGTTTCATATGACGCGTAGATTGCAAATTCAAATTTGTTTGACCTTAACATCCTTAACACAATGGAAAACAGAAAGTTTTGAAAAAATAACGTAAGATTGATGCTCTTTAAACGAGCACAGTTTGTGAGCATATAGAGTGCATGTATTAGGAAATATTAATGTTTCACTGAGCTCTTAAAAGGATTTATCTGAATTTAAATACATACATACATACATACATACTTTCAAAAAATTCTACGCACACTTAAAAATGCATTATTTTCAAATACTATCTCTAATTATATACTATTTCTAATTTCTAATACTAATCAAAACCATCACTCAACTAAGAAAACTAACATATGATGCTGCGTAGCATATGACACGGCAATATGTTAATTTTTCCTGCTATTAGTAGAACTATATTAATAGACACGTTGAAAATTGCAAAGTATTGCTTTCTCTCGTGGCAATTTTTCAAAATTGGTACTCCTAGAAGGTAGTTTTAGACTATCTAGGGTACTGAAGCAACCGACAGCTCGATCATAGCATCCTAAGACTGCAGTTTCGTCCTTATTGTGGACTCCTCAGTTAGGAATAGCCAATGATCGAGCTGGAGGCAAAGATCCTCTTATTGTAGCTAACATTACCGACAAACTGGTAGATAAAATGAATTTACCTTACCAGCGAGCGTCCGCGAACAGGGTTGCCAGACGTCCCGGATTTCAAGGGACAGTCCCGTTTTTTGAAATATTATCCCGCGTTCCGGGGAACCTTCATACGGGACGGCTAAAGTCCCGTATTCTGACTAGAAGCAGCATTTTACGAAACGAAACATTATTTTCCGAAAAAAATGAAGCAAAACAAAAAATGTGAAATAAAGTGATAAGAAAATTGATTGAATTGTAATATTTTCCTGTTCTGGAGTAATGTTAGTGTTCTCTGTTCTATTTATTTAGAGCAAAAATTATTGTGACAATCAATTCAACAAACGTTCGTTGTAAAAGTGGTGCATCTCCTTGTAAATGATTTTACTGTGCCTTATTACATAAAAAGCCCCTCTCAATTTTTCAATTGTGAAAGAAATATCTGTGTTCAGCTACTATTAGTCACTCTATATTTTTTGAATCACTCAATTTATATTTTGAAATTTACTTCGCTTCGCTTTTATATTAAAAGATGTAACTAAAAGTTATTCCATTTAGCAAACAAATACGCGTTTTAAAAACGTGGATACATAATTTTTACAATGACCGACAGAAATATAAATTACAGTGAGCTTTATCGCAACCTAAAGACTATAAAAACTTAGAAAAAATTATTGCAGCATTAAAATGAAGTAGCAAATGTGATTTTTGAAAAAAAAGAATTTTCCGACATTATATAAGAATAATCATCATGTTGTAATATTGACAATACCGTACAGTTTTTCCCCAACAGATATTGAATATTGATTTTTTTAATTTGTTTTGGTTAACTTCTTACAGTGAGTTCAAGTAGTAAGGTTTTTTTCTATGTTTACTCAGAAGAAATCAAAATTTTTGTTAATGACTCATTAAAAATATTTTGCACTCAAATTTCCCCGTTTGTATGTCTAGCTTTTTGAAAAAGTAAATACTAAACATTAGTCATCAGTAGAAGCGACTATCATATCTTTCACGCCAAGACAGACCCGTCATTTGGGATATCAGGACGGGTGGTCAATGACCTCCCCCTGGTTTTGGAAAATTAATGTATTTATACATAAGTGGGCGTGGCTTTTGCTTTTTTTTAGTATAATTAACATGGAAATTTGGTATAATTTTCCTTCTGCCCCCCCCCCCCTCACCGGCAAAATTTGAAATCTAGGACGTCCGACATGAAAAAAAAAGGGGGGGAGAGGTTAATAATAGGAAAATACGAATTTTCACAATAATTAGTGTTAAACCTTCTCCCACTAATATTCATACCGAAAAATAACTATGCAATGGTAAAAAATGAAGGTTTTATTCATATGATCATTGTATATTTTTTTCTTCATTTATATTTGTAAGAAACATTTAATGTTAAAGTCGAGGCTGTAAAAATTCGACTTTTGGCTTGATCTCTCAATCCCCCCCCCCCCCAAGCCAATAGTCTGTCCCGTATTTACAGTTCTTAAATCTGGCAACCCTGTCCGCAAACCATGGTGTGGCTCAACTCGAAATTTGAAGGCAAAAGCTAGGTAATATGCAATGAGTTACCGCCCATAAGCCAGGGCTAAGGCTTCTACCCAGCTTTTGCCTTCAAATTTCGAATTGAGCCGCACCATGGTTTGCGGACGCTCGCTGGTAAGGTAAATTCATTTTATCTACCAGTTTGTTGGCAATCTTAGCTACAATAAGAGGATCTTTGCCTCCAGCTCGATCATTGACTATTCCTAACTGAGGAGTCCATAATAAGGACGAAACTGCAGTCTTAGGATCGAGCTTTTGCCTCAGTTCTGCCTTAGCCCTGGCTTATGGGCGGTAACTCATTGCATATCTAGGGTAATAGAAAGAGGGGAGACAGGAAGCAGACGGCTCTCCCCAGAGACAATTTTGAAATATTTGTTTTAAAAGCGTTGTTTTGGACAAACGTTGGTAATGTTAGGCAAAGAAGAGGCTTGATGGCCTTCCCAAGGCATTTTTTTCGAAATTAAAACTATAAAAACGCAATAGTGAATTTGCTTCGATTATGTCAGATAAAGGTGGGAGCGGTTCGGGGTCTCAAATAGTTTTTGAAATTAAAAAGTGTTTCTAAAAAAGTGATTAAAGGACAGTTTTGGTAACGATAGGTGGCAATCAGTTTTTCAAAATGAAAGTTTCAAAAACGCAAATTTAGCCGACCTTCAATGATCTTTGGAGGAGGAGTTTAAAGAAGTTTTTTAGAAATTGTTCTAAAATGCAGTTTTAGGTGATGTTTAGTAATATTAAAGCAAAGAGAGCTTCAGTGACCTTCCGAGGTTAATTTTTCGAAATAAAACTCCATTAGCGCAGCTTTAAACGACGTTTGGCAATGTTAGGGAGAAGGGAGTTCGAGGGCTTTCCCCTGGAACTTTTCTACAGTGTAGTTCAAAAAACGCAGTTTTAGCCTTTGGAAATGTTAGGAAGAGGAGAGTCGGTGACTCTTCAGCTGCAATTTTTTGGAATTAGAACTCCAAAAATGCAATTGTTGATTACCCTTGATTATGTTAGAGAGAGGGGAGGGGATTTTTTTGAAATTGAAATACGGAAAACGCAATGGTATGTAATCTTTGATGACGTTAAAGGCAGGAAATTCTTCGAAATTGAAGTTCCAAAAGCGCAATTTTACCCGACCTTCGACAATGTTCACTTCATTACTCAAAGTATTCGCTAGATTTGACGGCTTCTCTCTGAAATTTCGACCGACTTTAAGACCTAATATTTCGATAATGGGGACCCGAGGATGAAAATATATGCATCCAGAAACATGTAGAGAAAAATATACAACGTTAAGGAGGCACAATAAGCATAAGCCTTCTTAACGTTGTATTTTTCTCTACAACAATAACACAAAGGTATTTGTAAACTTTATCCAGAAACATGTTTTACAATGCTCTTCCGATCGCTATTTTTTTTTTTTTTTTTTTTTTTTTTTTTTTTTTTTCATTTTTACACTATCGTGTGGTTTCCTGGTCAGTAGTGAAAAGGTTGAGAACCACTGAACAGAAGATTGTAAGAAAAAATATCATGTAGTACGTTGCTTCAGGGACGGATTAAAGGCAAAGGCGGTCGCCTCCCTTGGAGGACTCTTCACCAGTACTTTTCGGTATTGAAAATGTAATTTTATTCTAAAAATGTAATTTTATTCTAAAAATGTAATTTTATTCTAAAAATGTAATTTTATTCGAGTTTTAATGAATTTGGGGGGAGAAAGTTTGGGAAGTCCGAAGTAGAAAGAAGTCAGAATACTTTCTGATCAATATTTGTTAACCAGTTTGCATAGCAAAACGTAAGTAAGAAAGATCAATCGCCTCTCCGTAGAAAAATTTCCGAATCCGCACTATAAAAAATGAATGTTGTTTCTACAGTATACTACAGCTAATTTTAAACTGTAAAAATTTGTAAGTTTAAAGCAATAAGCTGAAAAATTGCTACTATTACAGTAATAAACTGTAAAATTGCTCATTTAACAGTTTATTACCGTGCATTTTAGTTTTAAACTGGAACCTCTGCTGCCAGTATTATACTATTGTTTTTACAGTACAATACAGCTAAATTTTACGGCAATAAACTAAAATTACTAACTTTACAGTAAGAAACTGTAAAATTGCCAGTTTTAGTTTATTACTGTGCATTTTACAGTTTTAAATTGGAACCTCGCCTGCCAGACAATAGATCTTTTTTGTGCAGTGCGCCCTTTCGCTGCTTTTCGGTGTATGGTTTCGCCCCCCCCCCCCCCTCTACATTCCGCTTCGAAGCTGCTGGTAGAATTAAAAAATTCTGCCTGCTACTTAATTTCAATCTTCTCTTTAAAAAATTCCTCGCTACAAAATGCAACATTATTTCCAAAAATGAGTAGAAGGGGTAATTTTTTTTTTTCTTCGTTTCAAAATGGCTACAGCATTTCTTTAGTATCGGAAACTCTCAAGTTTGTCGAAGTTTGACAACAAAAGAGGAGAGGAAATCGAATTTTCTTACGAAATTGTCAAACAATGTGTAGGAAGCACTTTCTTACTAGTTCTGACATGTAAGATAGATAAAAAAAAGAACGTCGGTAGCACAGCAAGAGCACGTCAAAACAAATGACACAAAAATAAATTGGTCTCACCCTGCAGGGGGAGAAATATATTTGGCTGCAGATTTCTGTCTGGCTTTTCTTTTAGCTACCTCATATATTTGAGAATAAAATTTATGTTTACTTTTTTTTGCTGAAGTATGAGCCCCTTCAAAGTCAATTTTTAAACCGATAGATTATTTTGTGTATAATGAATGTACACAGTATTTGCATCTTAAATAGCAAAATGCTTGGTGTGTCCATTTTAAGTTTAGAATAAAATTAAGTATGGAGAAATATTTTCGAATTTCGTAAATAAATTTAAAGGTAAGAAGGTTAGTTTTTCAGTTACTTTTAATCAACAAAATTATTGACACAAAAAAGAAATGAAAATCTGCACTATTTTCTGTGCAAGTACATTTTTAATCAAAAAGAATGTTTTACTTCTAAAAAGCATTCAACATTTTGTGAAAATGTTTAGCATCAATGAAAAACAAAATATAAGCCATACACCACAGATTAAATAAGGTTAAAGTAAGAACGACTTATATGTCTCTACATTTTAAATCAACAGAATATTTTAAGTGGATATACACAATATTAATCTGCCTTAAATAATAAGGAGCCTTTCTAACTTAAAAAATAAAATTAAGTGTCTTATGAGAAATATTTTGTTTTTAAATAATATTATTTTAAAGGTAAGAACCTTTTTTTTTTTCCCCATCTCAGAAAGTTTTCGATATAGAAGAGACAAAAATGTGCACCTTCTTTTTATACCGTAAGCACGATTTTTTTTTTCAACTAAAAAAGACAGAATTTCACTTGATACAAAATATTTAACATTTTGCGTAAACTATATAGCATCAGTGAAAGACGATAAAAAAAATTATAAATGATTTGAATGCATGAAACACCACTAATTTTTATTGAAAGACCTGACATTATTTGACCTGAATTTCATTTGAGACTTGAAATTAGCACTCTCAAAAATCCTCCTCTCCGTTAGTAAAGAAATACTTCCAAAAAAATCACGAAAAAATATCATCCTTTGAAAACTATTATCAAACGCGTCAAAATTTTTATTAAAGGATGTTTCAACCATTCATACTAGATATATAGCTTAATTACCTAAGCTAATTGGGTTTTCATCTACAAAGAACACGAAAATATTAACATCAATATTTTAAGTCACGAACACGAAACAGTTTTGTAGACACTTAATACCTACGAAAGCTTATTAATATTTATAGCTTCATTAATGAATTAATGAAGCTCTGTTAACGTAAATTTGGGATAACACTACTTGTTAAAAGAGACTGCAGACAAGAATAAGATAGGGATGTAAACTTAGAAATTAAGAGGTCAGGGATCGTTGTTAAACGATTAAAGAACCATTTTAACATCTTGTACTGATTGAAGGATTTAGCTTAATCATAAACATAAAATTAGCTTAATCATAAAAAAAAATTATTTCCCACTTTTAGAAAAACATCTTCAAAAAAAAAAGATAGTCTCCGAAAATCACGATTTTTTGAAAGATTCATGCCAGTGACAGTCTTATGCTGTTGTTTAACAGAAAGTACTCTACACTTTTTAATCTTTTTCAAAAATAATAGTGTTAAAAGCATACTGATTTATACCTCAGTTTACTAGGTAAATCCCACTTCACTGGGGTAATTCGTGGTCAGCATATTATCTGATATTTTAGGTATTTGTTTATTTACTTTTATGCAAATAATATCAGCATTTACTTTACATTACATTTTACTGTGCCAAACTCTCTCTCAAAAAAAATTTGATGCTCCAAGTGACGCTACATCATAACATCTACTACCAAGTGACGTAAACTATTGCTTCACTTCACACTCTCCAGGGTCCCCCGTACCTACCACAGCTTCGTGGTTTAACCGGGATAGGGCCCTGAAGAGCGCTCTGTTCTTAATTTTGAACCAGAACCTAGGGTCGAGCAAACCCTAGGGCCCAGCACCCCCAGAGGTATCGTTTCACTTGGAGGACTTTGTGACCACGACATTTTTAACGCCTCCCAGCCACCATTAATCAAGGCGGTGGATCTTTGATCGGCTGGGTTTCGAACCCGGGTCCCTCCGGACACGAGTCCGATGCCTTACCGATCGGGCCACCACGGCCACCGTAAACTATTGCTGAAGGATCACGCTAGTTTAGGTTGCAAATCAAGTTAAGCTTTACAAATAAACTATACCAGCAAGCGGTTAGATCATACATTAAGAACTAAAACTACAAGATAATTTACAAATCCCTTGAGTACCAACATAGGAAGACAAATTAATACACATTTGGCAGTTGTAACGAATCAAACTGTCTTGAGACTTGTAACTCTCAGGATAAAAAGAAAGAGACGAGAAATCAAACGAAAAGCACAAAACAAAGTAGAAAAATTTAAACAGGGAAAAAAACCTTGCTTGTAAAGCTAGGTACAAGCACCTAAATATGCTATCGACAATCCCCCAAATTCTAAACGAATGTAATTTGGAAATGCTTATGATACGGAAAATAAGGTGTGAGAATTTCAAATAAAACAGTTGCATAAACATTCTTGCTTGGAATATATTAAAAGATGGTGCTACAGGGAATTAAAAGTTGCAAGATGATGGCAACATACAAATGTAATTGAAAACTCAACCCAGTGTTGGAGCAAAATCAAATTGTTTTCGACAAGTAACATCAAATTATTTCAACTATGATGTTTTCTTTATTTAAACCAGGGGTTCCCAAAGTGGTCCACAGGGACCCCCAGTGGTCCCCCGTAGTTTGCAAGGGGTCCATATAACCTTTTTTCACTGATGTCTTAGTGGATTATCAATACTTTGATGACTTTGAAAAATACATATTTTACAGGAAGAGTTGATTGGAATAAGCACTAATGAAGAACTTAAGATAGAGTTTAGGAAAGGGTATCAATACTTCTGTCTCGAGAAAGACATATCTATAACTTATCTTACTTTAGGAATATCACAAGAACATTTCTGTAAGCTTTTACATCTTCATACCTCGTGCAAACAAATTTCAGTTCAATAACAAATCTTCTTTAAAAAAATAAGAAACAGACTGGCAGTCCCTAATCGGAGAGATTTAAATGTTATGTCTCACAAATCTAAAGCCAAGTACTAAAAATTTGCTGTCGATACACCAAATTCACCTCTCCCACTAAACAATATTTCTTTTTTTTTCGTGTATAAATATTCTATGTAAGACGATGTGTACCTGTTTTAAGTTTTGTGCCATTATTATTATGAAATTATGAATAAAAATGTTAAGTTTTGCTCTCCATCTGTTTTCTTTTAATTTTAATTTTAATTATTTTCTCTGCTGTAAAACTATCTAACTGAATTTTTAGAAAATTTTCAAGCATTTTTGAAGTTTTTGCTTGTTTAAAAAATTAATAGTAAAAGAGCTCTGACACTGTTGGGTAAATTTCTGATTAATCTTGTTATATTTACATATATCTTGCTTTCATCTGGTTGTTTTGGAACATTTATAATGGAACTTAATCATCTAATTAGCGGTTTAATAAAGCTTCAGCTCTATTATTTCAGTGCCTGACTAGTTTTAGAACGACCCTTAAGAAAGGGTCCACGGACTAAAAAAGTTTAGGAACCCCTGATTTAAACTGAGATGTCTACTTTCTTAAATGCAGAACTTTTTATCATTAAAAAATCTCTTAGCGTGCTAAGAAATAATAAGTTGATGCTTTTATATAATTTTGACATGCATTGCTTTTAAAAAATGGGGTGACAATTATCCCGTGTCTAACACATAATTGGCCGGATCCGGGGTAATTCCTAGTCACCAGATAATTTAAATTAAACAAATAAGAATTCAATTTTAGATAAAGTGACTATTTGAATATTTTCCAAATTATTTAAGCTTACTCCATACAAAATTAAATAATTTTCTCTATTATACCTTAGAAAAAAAAATAATACTGTGCTGTTTTGACTCATAATAACCCCGTTTGACCCTAAATCATGAAATTGTTACTGCTAAGGTTAAATTGAATTGAGGTTTCCACTCAGAACTACGAGCAATTTCCTGCAAGTAATCAGTTCTAAATAATGAATCACCTTAGATGCATTATTTTTCGCATTCGTACCAGAATGAATTAGTAAATGCTTCTTTCGACACATAACAGGATGCAGAATTTATAGTTTGACTCACAACTGTTGGTGTTTGTTTAGAAACAAATTTAAGATTTAAAAAAAAAAAACAGAGTTGCAAAAATCAATCATTTGAAGAAGCAAAATTTGTTTGTGAAGTATCAGTACTTGTTTGCAATTTTGTAAACAATGTGTCCCTTGTTTACAATTTTATAATCAACGTGGGCATAAAATAATTATTTTTTTTTCTTTTATTTTTTAATTGAAAATGTCATCATGGACTTATTAGGGCACATTGCGCTAACTCTCGCAAATGCTCATTAGTTAAAACAATCTTATGTTTCTCGTTGGCTAATTTTAATATTAAATTCATTAATTTGCAGTAATATTGAATACTTGAGAATCTAATAGAAGACTCCAAATAAAAATACTCCTTTCTGTGAACCACTTTTCTTTTTTCATCCTCAAGAAAATTTGGGAAAGCTAAAGAATTTTTTTTTTCATTCGAGCTTAACCTATTGCACGAATTATTGCATTCGTACTAAACAATTCTTTTGATCAAATAATTCAGTTAAAAAGACGCTATTCGAAATCACATGCTATTCGAAATTACTTACAGCAACCAAAGACTTCAAAAACACACTTTAATTTTAATTTCCACTTACGAGCTTCGTAAAAGAAGTTAGTGTTGGTTTCTTTTTTTTTAAATTTCAGAAGCATTTTACACTTTTTTAAGTAAAACCTTTCTTAATGCCATTCTTTTTACATTTAAATAGAGAGATAATTTATCATTAGTCAATTTCTTAATGTGCATTACCTGAAGGTTTCTTACTAAATTATTTGTGTCTCTAAGCCCGTTAAATATGTTGCCCTAAAAACATAAATCCATGCAGTAAAAATTTTACACCTATCATAACACACGAAAATAACTTTACACCATAATTTTCATTAAAATCTAATTCACAAGACATTGCTCCGAAAGTAACACATAAAAGACCTCTTTCCATAAACTACTTCTCGAGTTAAAATCTAAAAGATACGGAATTCAATCTTAAAATTTCAGTTAATGAGCAACATGAAAGGTTACTAGGAAGTTAGAATTAACTGCATTTGGCGAGTGATAAAAGTCGTGAAGGGAAGAAGTACTCACACCTAAACTTTATCTGAACGGCATAGCATAAATTCAAATGTGATTTTATTGATTACGTAAGACGCTTCGGATGCTGGGTATCTCAGATAGCTGACAATTTTTACGCGCATTTAACGGGTATTAATAGCTGTGTCAGTAGTGGATGTGCGACAGCGCAGCTAAATTGTTTCAAAACGTTGCCTCCTGGTTATTCTTCTATAGAATTGAAGAAATTTTACTTCAAGTGTTGAGGGGAAGAATTAGCAGCTGCTACCTGATACAGCTCGACTAAAGGAAAGCTAATAGGGATTAACAATTTTCACAGTAAAATAAAAACTGGCTTTTTATTTTTTTTAAATGTGTTGTTCTTGCTTGTTCGTATTTTAGTTAGTTGCACTAATGGGTACAAAAGAATACTGGTGAAAATGTCAATCTGGTTCTTTTTTTCGAATGGATAATATGTATTTATAATCCGTTAATCGTTTCTTGGTTGAAGAATAAAACTTACATGTCGTTTTCGTCAGCACAAGTTATCACAAGTTAAATTCATACTTCAGTGCCAGTAATAGTTATAAACTACCTAGACTACATTTTAGGGACTTTTGTTTACCAAATTTACGTCTAAAATAATGTTTACTTGCAAATTTTAATTGATAGCCTCATGTTTCTTCTGTAAGCACTCACGAAATCGCCTCAACCTCAAATATACATTTTAAAAGAATCCTATTTTCCTTCATGAAATATTATGAAATCTACACAAGTGCACTATAAAATTACCTTTGGATATCATTGATGGGTGTCAGACGAAACCCCCCGAGCTTAAATTTTAAGTACTCTTTTCAAAAACATTTGTCTACGTTATTATGACATTTTTGCTAAATAAAAATTATTTTGAAAAATACTAAATAAATATGTGTTCATGCACTTATTTTTGTTTCACACCAGTTCTACACTATAAAAATGACTATTGTTTTTATAGTATAATGCAGCTAATTTTATAGTAATAAACTAAAAAATGTTTATTTTACAGTAACGAACTGTAAAATTGCTCATTTTACAGTACAAAACTGTAAAACTGCTCATTTTACAGCTTATTACAGTGTATTTTACAGTTTTAAACTGGAACCTCTGCTACCAGTTCTATACTGTTATTTTTACAGTACAATAAAGCTAAATTTTACGGCAATAAAGTGTAAAATTGCTGACTTTACTGTAAGAAACTGCAAAATTGCTAGTTTTTACGGTTTATTACTGTGAATTTTACCGTTTTAAATTGCAACCTCGGCTGCCAGTATTATGCTGTAAAAACAGTAGTTCATTTTTTGCAGTGTAAGATCATTTTTGCAATTCTTGCTTTCATAAAATATTGATGCAAAATTTATAGCTAATTTTCAATGCACTAACTTCGGACACTCCACTTTATTCCAATATTTACACTTAGTTTAATGTCAGAAAGGAATCTCAAATAAGCACTTCACTCGAACATTGTGAAAATGCCAAAACCGAATCTTGTGGCTAGTTGACCGAAACGTTTCATAACACGAGCTCCACTCCAATTCCCACCATTTTATTCCCATTCATGGCAAACATCAGCAACGAGTTTCGACTGCGAGCATATTACCAAGAGCGCGGAAATGTTTGTGATGGAGCCATTACACATTACGGAGGGCAATTCACTGAAATTGAGGCAATATAAGAATCAGAGTAGATTAGTAATAGTATGAAGGCGGGAGAGAAATGATTTTGATTACTTTTGCTGTGCAACTGTTGAAACTTTGGGAGTGCTATGTGCGTCGCTTAAGTCGAACTATAAATAAGAAGTGAAGATGGCTTGTATGTTGCTCATGTGAAGGAGTTACTTTTCTGTTTCATGTCACTAAAATAATGATTCTTTATGAGTTTGGCTTGTGTAATAGTTTATTTAAACGTAAAAAATATCTGTAAAATTACTTCTTTTGTTGCTGTTCCATATTGAATACTAGAGAGAATTTAATGTGCCATTAGAATTAATTCATTATCTTCTTCATTACATTTTAATTTATCGTCTGCTTGCTCTTACCGCTGCTAATGTAAAGAGAGGGTTTTTTTTATTTGTGTAACCATTTTTTGTTTCCATAACGTGAGTTACTGTGAATTTATGAGTAGATTAGTAATAGTATGAAAACAAATGATTTTTATTACTTTTCCCGAGTAATTGTTGAAACTTTGGGAGTGTTATGTGTGTCGTCTAAGTCGAACTATGATTAAGAAGCGAAGGTGGCTAGTATTTTGCTCATGTGAAGGAGTAAATTTTCTGTTTCATGTCAGAAAAATAATGACTATTGGTTTAATTTATGAGTTGGGCTCGTGTAATAGTTTGGCAATACGCACAAAAATGGCTGTAGAGTTATTTCTTTTGTTACTGTTCCATCTTGAATACTTAAGAGAATACTTTTGTGCCAGAGTTTAAGCCTTAAAATTAATTTACCACCGTTTGCATTAAATTTTAATTTATCGTCTGCAATTATACGTGTATCGATCGTTGCTCGTACAAAAACAACTATTTTTCATAAGGGAAACCATGTTTTGATTCTAGTGTGTGAGTTACTGTGAATTTGTAGTAGAATTAATATGAACGCAGGAGAAAAATGATTTTGATTACTTTTGCTGTGCAACTGTTGAAACTTTGGGAGTGTTATGTGCGTCACTTAAGTCGAACTATAAATAAGAAGCAAAGATGGCTAGTATATTGCTCATGTGAAGGAGTAAATTTTCTGTTTTATGTCAGTAAAATAATGGTTATTGGTTTAATTTATGATTTCAGCTTATTTAATAGTTTGGCGATGTATATTTAAACGAAAAAGATGCCTTTAAAGTTACTTCTTTTGTTGATTTTCCATCTTGAATATTTAAGAGAATTTATTGTGCTAGAACTAAACCTCTAGAGTCTAGAATTAGTTCGTTATCTTCTACATTACTTTTTGTATTATTCTACATTACTTTTGTATTATTCTACATTACTTCTACATTACTTTTAGCTCAATTTAACCTCTAGAATTAATTCATTACTTTTTAATAGGGTAGACAAACCAGTGAATGAACACTTAAACAAATTTTCAATTTGAAAAATTCATAGCGTCGGAAAAAATAGTAGCATTTGCCGCATGACCGTAACAAGACTTCAGATGAAATAAGCAGTATTTAAAAAAAAAGTTGGTAGAGCTCTTATGGTTCTGCATCAGGTGTTGTGGGGGGGGGGAACGAAAAAAAGTACCCAGAGCCAGTGAATGAACACCCCTACCAGGGAGCAAATGCAGTATTTTCTAGTCATGTGTAGAAAGAAGTTAGTTCTGACAATTCATCTAAGAAAAATACTTCAAAACTTTTTTAGGAAAAATGCGAGATGTTCATTCACTGGAAGTGTTCTTCACTCACTGGGCAGTATCAACGTCCCTGTATCTGATTGATTACACTATTTCGGGGGCGATAGGGGGATACAGGGGGCGTTGGCAGTATACCCTACATCGTCAGCGGCGAGCTTGCGTTTATTGTTGCTATGGTGAAGAAGGAATTATTTTAATGAATGTAACCTTTATTTAATTCAGATGTGTGAGTAACCGTGAAGTTGGAAGTAGCTTAGTAGCAGTTTCAATGCAGAAGATAAATAATTATGAGAAAAAGCCCTGAGATAGGCTGTGTTGCGCCTCAAAGAGAGTAATTTCTCCGTTAAAATGTCTAATTCCAATTTTTCTTAAACAGTTGAGTTTTTTATTTTCGGCATTACTACAAAACATAATATCCATAATATCGCTCACCGGTGACCACAGTGACACATCTCAACTAATTTTGAAAAACGTGATAATTAGTGACACTAAAATTGAAATTAAACTGCGATCAAATTCTTCTTAAATAGTAGAGTTTCTTTAAGTCGGCATACTTACAGAACATATTATATCAGAAGTATCGCTCACCGGTGACAACAATGACACACGAATAATTCTAAACTAAGATTCTTTCTTACAACAACACTGACACAAATTTAGTTCATATACCAGATGCGTAAGAAGAAAAAAAATTTTTTTGCAAAAAAGTAAAAATAAATATCACAACGTTAATTCGCACAAAATTGCTGATAACTGCATTCACGAGTTTTGGGAGTAACAAGGGACCCTTTTTGCAATACAAAAAAAAAGGAAGCGCATGAAAAAAAAGGAGATCCGATAAAAGAACCTTAAAATATTGATTTTCCTCCAATACCCCCCCCCCTACCCTCTCCGAGATGTATCACTATTGTCATCGGAGAGCGAGATGTAAACGTTGCTACTACTGGAGATATTTCTAGTAAATAATATGTATTTATACTATTAAGAAACAATTAATTTTCACTCTTTCTTATGCATCAACATAATTAAGTTGTCATATCCTATTAAAGTCGTAAAAATCTTTACGCAAAGAATTTTTGAAAACTTTCTTGACAGTTGCCAATTCAAATACATTTCAAAATCTTCTAAGAGATCTGAAGCATCGCGTTATCTTATCTAAATCACAATAAATCCAAACCCGAAATAAATGGTATTGTAATGCAGGCATCATCTATTATCAATGATTGAATGTTTTGCTTCCAGGTAAAGCGGTAATTTATTTTAACAATTCACCTTAAACTTGATCCTCGACCATGGAGGGAATCGAGTTAGAAAAGGATCCTGCAGTCAAAGTTGATTAAGATTTAATTAAATACATGATTGATGGCTTGTAGCTACATGTATCATTCTCAATTGCCAAGATTTTCATACGGTGCTTGGTTTTAATATTCATGTACGTGAGAATTTTGACACCATTTTTTTTTTTGCAATTAGAATCAAATACTCTAAGTACGTGGTAAATATAAGTAAATATTCATGGCTAAGTGTTGTTATAAGTGGCACACTTAGATTTAAAAAAAGGGCTCTAAATGTAATTTGTGGTAATGGTTATAACAATTAATTTCGTGTACTTATATGACGCAACTGCCGCAATTTGCGAGGGGCCTCCACGAATAGGGGCCTGAAATAATAATCCAAATTGGCTAATGTATTTTGTTTGATTCAATTCATCTTGAAAGGTCCTCTAAACCTGTAAATTCGCCATTAGGCTAAGCGTTATTTATAGGTAGGGCAAACTTGAACTAAAAGTGTTCTATATTTGTTATTCATCGTAATCGTTATGTATAACTTTTCCGTGCATTTTGCCATATCATTTCTCTGCATTTAAAGAGAGGAAGCAGAGTTTTAATATTCAAATAGGAACTAATTTTGGCATGCATTTCCTTTATTTGTAGCAACTACTTAAGGGTGATAAATACCAACTATTATTTAGGGTAAAACGTTGTTCACAGGTTCGTCATTTAGGGGGTTCAGGGGGGTCAATTGCCACCCCCCCCTTCCTGGCTTTGAAAAATCAATATATTTACATATAAGTGGGCGTGGTTTTTGGTGTTCTCCTATGATATTGCAATGCGTTTGCACCCTTTGACCCACCCTGGAAAACGCTGAAATGACGGGCCTGGTTGTTCATACGTGACGAACTGGAATTAAGAGAGCTATCTAACAGCTTAAACTATAACTAATCGTAATTACAACAGTTAATTTAATTCAGCTACTACAAGTATCTGTATTTAGAAATATGAAGCTCACTTTTAGTACTCAAATAGGTGCAAACTTTTCCGTGCATTTTTTTGTAACAGGAAGCAACTGCGTACGTGGTAAATATATAAGACTAAGCATTCTTGAAATGTGACGAAATTGCTAGATTGATAGTTCTTGACGGTTTAAATTATAATTAATCACATTCGTTAGAATAGTAAATTTAATACGTTTATCTAAAACAATTACCTGTATTTAGAGATACAATATTGAGTTTTTATATTTTAGCTACATAAAAATTTTCTCATGCTTTTTCTTCCTCATTTTAAATAAACTACTTAAGCGTGATAGATATCAATAAATATTTTTAGCTGAACGCTCTTGATATATAACGAAGTTATTAGACCAAAAGCTCTTTAATAGTTTGAATTACAAAAAAATCAAATTCTTATAACAGCTAATTTCTTGCACTTCATTCCCTGTTTCTCTGTATTTAGGGATATTAGAAGTACCCTTTCGCATTTACTTATTGTAGATTAATTCCACAGTACAATTAAGTCAGAATGCTGATTATTCGGTTTAGAAAACCCATTGTATTTTACTCCAGTTAAACTTAATTGTCTTAGTTTGAGTATACGTGACGAAATTACGCAACCGGAAAGCAGTAACATGATTTATCCTCATGTGGATAATAGTGGATTCTAATTCCAAGCGAACTGTGCATTAAATGGATTAGAGTTAAGATGAGAGGGGATAATGTGTGCTTATATATTCTATAATAGATTGCTGAAATTATTGCTAGCATAAAATTCTGGGGTCAAATAATTTCGCATCTCTGTAATGTGTTATACCAATTTCAAAACTCATAACGTGTGAAGCCTACTTAAAATCCGCCTACTCAAACTCGGCTTTAGAGAATTCATTTGAAAACAAACTCTCAATGGAATTTTGGAGTCCCAAAAAAGGAAATATTTGAGAAAAGTTAAGTCCATTTTCAGTTTTCACTTTATAAAGCTCCCTTCCCTTCCCCTCCGCACACATTAAAAACTAACGAAGGAAAAACACATTAATTAAAGTCCACATCAGCAGAAAACCGACCAAAATCAAAGACAGAAACCGAAAATCCGGGTACTTCCTATGTATGGAAAATACTTTTCGGTTTCTGCCTTCGGTTTCGGTCGGTTTTCTGCTGATGTGGATCCCGGCCCTAAATTTGAATTCGTTTCTGACTAGGGAACCACGCGACTCGTGAAATAATAGCAAAAGTATGTCCTAACAGAAAAAACATCTCGATACGTATTTCTGACGCAACAATTATGTGTTCTCGTCGCCCGTCATCGATATAAAAAATCTTAAAATCGAACGATTAAAAAAAAAAACCGCCAAATTCAGAGACTTGGCTAAAAATTGATGACGCAATTTCACAATCTGCATATGCAAGACATATTATGTCTACAAATCATCTGAAAGATGTCTGCCATAACTCACTGAGGCTCACAAAATATGCCGGTTTTTGTTAACAATTTCGTTAAACTTTAAGATCTCATAATTCGATAACAGAGTCACAAGGGCAAAAATGCTTGAGTCCAGAATTACATTACGAAGCTTCACCTTATTTTCAAAAGCAAATGCTCCTCCATAAAATAAATTACACTGAAAAAAAATGAACGCTGGCAGCCAAAGTTCCAATTTAAAACTGTAAAATGCACAGTAATAAATTGTAAAACTAGCAGTTTTACAGTTTCTTACTGTAAAATTGGAAATTTTTTTTACAGTTTATTGCCGTAAAATTTAGCTGTATTATACTGTAAAAACAACAGTATAATACTGGCAGCAGAGGTTCCAGTTTAAAACTGTAAAATGAGCGGTAATAAACTGTTGAATTAGCGATTTTTGCGTTAATTACTATAAAATTAGCAATTTTACAGTTTAGTCCTGTAAAAGTAGCAATTTTACAGTTTTTTACATTTTGTAAAATTAGCAATTTTTAGTTTATTGCTATAAAATTAGCTGCATTATGCTGTAAAAATGACATTCATTTTTTACACTGTATTTAAGAAAAATTTCAAACGATTGACACTAAAAAACGAAGTTTTGATACTCTCTGGGATTTATTTGTATGCTAATTTAACCAGAGTCATTTAAACAAGTGGCAATATGGAAATTCATCATTTTTGAGCAAGAGAAAATAAAGATAACAAAGAATGAATTCAGCATAAGAATGTAAAATAATTTACTGACATTATTTCATTTCAATAGTATTTACAAATACATTAAAACTCAATCTCTTGCAAATAAATAATGTACTTTCAGATGTTGTTGTGTACTGGAATTGATAACCTAATATTTTCTTCCAGGTTATTTTACGATAAAATAACTGCAACTCTTAATTGATCATGCCATGCTTTAAGCTACTGAAGCCTCGTACCGACGTTACTTGCTTGGTATCAACAAGAAAAGATATGTTAAAAAACAGGTTTAGATAAAATACATAATTACAAGTTGGTGATATAATTTTCCGCCTCACTGCAATTCACACAAAATCACTTCAAGAAATATTATTAAGGAAACATTCATCTTTAAATAAGAATATACTATAGCATGATTTATAAATAGTATGATTTGATTTAGTAAAATCTAAGAGCAAAGCCACGAGGAAAGATCTTAAATTGAAAAAAAAAACGTTTTCTAAGGTGAAAATAAAAAATATTCGTTTCTTCAAGATTAGCTGGTTCTCGAAGCTTAATTTTTAAAAAATCGTAACTAATGAAGCTCCTTATTAACTCATTGATTACTTAATAACTCTTTGAAAAAAGCAATCATTAAATTAATTAAGCTGCATTCACTTGAATCACTGGATAGTAAATAAAAGATACATTGAACATACACTTGCATACAAATGCATTACCAGATATTAATAACAAATTTTAATTAACTGCAGTTTTTTTTTTCTTTTTTTTTTGTTAAAAACATAAACAAAATCTACCACAATAAATAACGTATAAACACGAAGTATAAAAAATCCTAAACATTGTTTTGGATTTAAGATGTTTTTATTGAATATTAGAAAACCAATAATCTTTAAATTTAACCGCGCTTCTTACATGTGACATTTACTACTTCCAACAAACCTACTTTAAAAATTTTCTTTTGTTTAATTGAAAATATAACGTTGGCAGCGTTGGATTCACTTTGTCGCAAACATTCTTTGGAATAATAAGGACTTGCAGTAGGAAAAAAATAGCAACAACAACAATAAATAGTTAAAATCTGGTCAACACAAACCAATATAGTTTTAATAACTCACATTTGTTCAATAAAAAGGTAACTTTAAAAAAAATTGATCATCAAATGCTCTTTATAATCTGCGGATGCAGAAAACCCTTTTTTTATTCCTTCAAGCGCCTTCCTATACAAGCAGCTGCATGCCAATAAAACCTTTAGCCAACCTAACAAAAAACTACTAAAAGCTTTATCACGATTACAAAGACACATTTTTGTAAAAGTGAACCATCAAACGATGACTTCATCACTTGACATACCCTCCAAGTCCTACGAAATATTCGTAGTCGCCACGGATATAAATCAAATTTGAAATAAATAACGGTTAAAAATAATTTGAAAATACCGGAACTACGACAATTTGAAATTTTACGTCATGTATATTTGTAAAAGTTTCTTTAAGATTTCGGCAGTGTTTAGTAGTATAGAGTCTGATATAAAAATATCCCGTATTTAGGAGAGCGCGCTATGGGAGTTTGTTGAGGATACGGTAATGAAAGTGGTATCGATGGGTAGCGGTACGCGTGCCATTTGCAGCCATAGCAGTAACATGGAGCGGTGAACATTATCATTTGTTGTGGAGGAGTCAATTCATAATAATGTTTTTTCAATTACTACTCATCAAAAATTTCATCCGGTTCCAACTTGACCGAAATGATCTTGTTCCGCTAGAAACGCTATTCCCGTTGCACGGATCATTGTACAGGATTTCTCTCACATTACTATCATAAAACCTGTGGGAAGCTACATGTTTAAGTGCATAATGCTTTAGAGATTCTTGGATGAACGCTTTCACATGAGCCACATTTTTTCAGTGCTGTAATGGTCTGTGTTCGACAAGAATTTCGCTTTTAGTACAGTACTTGTGGCTCTAACGTTTGATATCGAAACATGATTTTTTTTTTTTTTTTTTTTTTTTTTTTGTCAAACATAGGATCATGTTTGCCAAATTAGAACCAAATGCGAAATTCTAGTTGAGTAGTAATAAAAAACTAAACGTTACAAATGTAATCTTCCACAACACATGACAATGCTCACTGCGCCATGCCAACTGCAAATGATACGTGAACTGCTATCTATCGATACCACTTCTAACGCCGTCTCCCCACCCAAATTCACACAACGTCCTCACCAATCACGGGAAGTCTATATGGCCGGACCTTGTGCATCGTTCATGGTATGGTAAGTACTACTGATGACTGGGTGACCAATTTTGGAGGCCCTAAGCATTCTATCCTATAGCATCATTGAACGCTACTTCCTTTTCAATACGGGCATAGTTCATAAACATTCTTTTAAAAACTGGCAGAGTAACATCGCCCTAAAAACTATCACGTGGACCTATAGAGTAGAATTGTCAAGTCTTTGAATGCTAGCCTGATATAGCACTGCTTGGAATGGGTCACACAGCTGCCCCAGTTTCTTCCAACTATGCAGTGCCAGGTGGGATGGTACATTTGGTCAAAGTCCTGCTTTATGCTCTCTGCTATGTGCTTCTCTGTGGTGTAAAGTTTGATGGCTTGAGTGGCACTGAAGACGGCCGATCTTTGCATTTCCATGGGCATGTCGGCTGCCTGAATTTTCAGATCTGTAAGCTCTTCGTCATAGGTTGTTGAAGCCGTGGCAGACCCCATTCTACTCCTTTCTGGGCGAGCATAAACGACCCCGTTCCTCTTTGAACTGGAAAATAGAATCGGTTATTCGAATGAAAAGTGTTACAGTAAAAAAATATTTGTCCGGGTTAACAAAGGCAATCCGGATAGAGGAAAATCTGGATAATCATTTTGAATCATACCTCTTATATATGTATGTTTATTTTTTAGTGGACTGAAATAATAACTAAAAAAAAAAGAGGACATTTCCAAAGCTCTTGGTAATTGAAATGTTTAATAAAGAATTCTAGACACAAATAGATGTTAGTTACATCGATTTACATCAACGTTGAACATTGATATGCTATCACCAATGTTAATGATCAATGAAACGTTTATCTCTAATTCTCATTGCTAAAACGTTGAAAATAGCAATATATCAACGAAAACGGCATGTTAAAACGTTGGGGGTTCCGATTTTTTTTTTTTTTTTTTTTTAACAAAAACAGTGGCATTTTTTTTATTGCACTGATGCATAATAATGATCTCATGGCAAAAAAAGGACAGATTTGACAATGTATTAATTAATTGAGACCTAAGATTTTCCTACAGAAATATAGTCCAAAATATATTAGAATAGATCAAAATTTTAATGTTTTTAAAACTGAACACTTGAATTCCAGTTAAATAAAAAGAGAACATATTATCTAAAGAAAGCACTGCTTAAATATAAAAACAGTTCAATATTTTTATAAACTAAAATATTATTGATAACACTTTTTAGAATAACACAAATATTTGAAATAAAAAAAAATATTTCATCCTTGCTTTAAATTGCTTATCAAAACAATTATGCAGGAGAGTTTTACTCTTAAACAATAGGTATAACACGAAAGAATACTAGAAATATTTAAAACTCACAAAATATATTCGAGGATTAATACTAACATTTACACAATGATTTGAAATGTGTACTTTAAAAGATGGGTACAAAGTAAACACTTTCGAAGCGTTTCAAAGCGCTTTCGTTTTATTTTTGAGTTTTTGGAACTTATATTTATTTAACACCTTTGTTTTCTTCTCGCTGATTTTGCATTGTTGTTTTTACATTAATCAATCAAAAGGGATCAGTTAAAAAATAAATTAGCAAATACTGGGGCAGAGCACCATCATTCTGAAATTGGACATGGGACACATTTCTGCTTCAGGGCCCCCACCCCCCTTCTCATGTCAGTCACGTGTTACGAGTAAAAAAAATTCTTACAATACCAGAATGAAATTAAAGTTTTGTGCTATCAAATTATTGAGAGAAAAATATACGTCGACATACACAGTAGGCTTTTAGTATAATAGTAAAACATACAATAGGCATTTTAGTAAAATATACAGTAGGGATTTAGTATTTAGGAAGCATTGGATAAAGTAAGGGGATTTTGGGATCCTGAAATCTAAGAGGAGGAGCCCGTGCCCCGTGTGCCCCTGCGGTACTCATGCTCTGTACTGGGGATAAATTATTTTAGATCATGAGTACCACAATAAGGTACTTGTTAATGAAGCGTGAAGCAGATTTCAAACCACTGAAAATATTTGAACCAGTTTTTTACATTGTTCGAATAATATATATATTGTAACGAGTCCGTAGCACCTTCAACTTTCTTAAATGAGCATTCCAATCTTGAGGAAATAACTATAAATTTATTTATAAGTATGTACACTTATTTACAATAGGAGCAGGAAACAATTGCTAAACATCCAGCAATTAGGTAGCAAAACAGTACACTGTACTCTCAACAGTAACTCAGCATCACGTATCTAACGTGAACAGTAATTAAGCAATTACAAAAGCAAAACAACCATTCGCCCAAGCGAACGAAAACGAGCCTCTCAGAAAATTCAATCTGAGAAAAACTAACTGACTGTGTTCAAGGCCAGCTATTTATACTCTCAAGAAAACCCCTACAACGTTCTAGCAAAATCCGGAGTGTTCCAAATCATTCATAACTTGAACAATCCATTCACGAAACTTCTAGTATAAAAAGAAAAACCACGCGAAAATGTCTTCACGCTTATTAAATGTAGGGCAAGTGTAAAAACTTCAAAGTGTTACAGGGCCGGTATACAAGTGATAAAAGTGATATCTTCAGATACTTTTGCAACATGTCGCCAGATAAAACCAATATTAGTGAAAATGATGCAAGGCAGGAAAAACAACAACTATTTACAAGATTTGTAACAATATGTTGTATATATATACAGGGTGTCCACTCCAATCGTGGACCAATAGCTAATTTCTAAACCGTTAGAGATACGCATATAGTTTATTTAGGAAAAAATCTCCAAATTACGAAAGGAATTTTGGGTCTATTCAATGTTTTTCAAAAAATCAAATTTTGAAAGAGTTACGAAATTTAAATTTTTATACAGCCCCCCAGTCCTATCAATCATATTTAGTAAAACATTTTTGACACTGTAACGTTTAAAACTAAAAAAAAATCACTCTTCTACGACAAAAATTGACCGAGTTATGACGTTTTGAAAAATCAAGATTTTGAAGGATTTCGCATACGGTCCCTAAAGCGATCTCTCGATGACGTCATGAAACAATGCAAAATCTTGATTTTTCAAAACATCATAACTCGGTCAATTTTTGTCGTAGAAGAGTGATTTTTTTTTAGTTTTAAACGTTACAGTGTCAAGAATGTTTTACTAAATATGATTGATAGGACTGGGGGGCTGTATAAAAATTTAAATTTCGTAACTCTTTCAAAATTTGATTTTTTGAAAAACATTGAATAGACCCAAAATTCCTTTCGTAATTTGGAGATTTTTTCCTAAATAAACTATATGCTTATCTCTAACGATTTAGAAATTAGCTATTGGTCCACGATTGGAGTGGACACCCTGTATAATCGTTTTTGCGAATTTTGGTTTTAAGTATTTTTCTCATGAATTTTAAGCAACGTGAAACAGAAGTTATCATAATAATTGGATTTATTAAATTGTCCTTAAAAATTCGTCTTATGTAGATGTTATTCAATAAGCATCGAAATCAATTACAGATTTTTTTATACTTCTACAAGCGCATTTCACGAAATGAAAATTAGAAATACACCTTGAAATTGTGGGTGGGGGGGGGGAGTCTTTTTAAGCTTTATATTTAATGTAGAGTACTTTTTCATGCTGTAGCAGTTGAAAGGTTTGGAGGATGAAGGAGCTATGTAACATTTTTTGAAAATACAATCTGGTTATCAGTAAGCAATGGATGCCGGTATGCAAATAAAACTTGGTGCATTAAAAAATAGACGTCATTAGACTAATTTCATACGCTCACTTAACAATAAAACCAAAAAACGAAGAAGCGGCAACAATAAAGCCTTGAAAATAAATTACTCTAAATTAGGGGTTTGTTGCATAACCCTTTCATCTCTTCAATTTCGTCGTTAAGTCAAAATAGTTAATAACTTGCGATTGAAAACCTTTAGTTCATAAATGCAATAATATAAAAATTCCAAAGGGAATTTCAAAGCCGTTTGAGGATTGTTTGCACTGTAAAAGATTAATGTTGTTTTGATAATATAATACAGCTAATTTTATAGTAATAAACTGCAAAAATTGCTAACTTTACAGTAAGAAACTGTAAAGTTGCTAGTTTTACAGTTTATTACCGTGCAATTTACAGTTTTAAACTGGAACCTCTGCTGCCAATATTATACTGTTGTTTTTACAGTAAAACACAGGTAAATTTTACGACAATTAACTGTAAAATTACTAACTTTATAGTAAGAAACTGTAAAAATGCTAGTTTTACGGTTTGTTACTGTGCATTTTACAGTTTACATTAGAGCCTCGGCTGCCAGTATTATACTGCAAAAACAACAGTTCATTTTTTGCAGTGTGTGATAAAGTTGTTTCTAATCACACGTTCAAGTTCATGTAAAAGTGCTAAAGTTCAAAGAAAAAATAATCAACTTTTTCTTATCTTATCTTTAAAAAAATATATCTCGTGTGATATACAATTAGTATCATTTATTTATACTCACAAAATACAAGGTGCAGAAATAATCATACTACACGATCCCTATTTCTCTTTCCTTTTTCTCTTTCCTGCGACTAATTATTCCCCGAAGTATCCATTAATTTCCAGCAACTAACTTTTAGCACAAAAGAACTTCAAAGATATTTTTGGAGCTCATTTAACATGAAACACTTAAGGAAATACACCATATTCGATAGGTTGCACTCCAGGGTCTTCTATTCAGAATTAAACTGTAAAAAGTTACGCAAAAGTATATGCAATGCACTGTAAGAAATTTACGTCGGCATTGTGTGATGAACTCGGCTATCATGACAGCATTTTATAAACTTTTTCTTGAGTTGATTTTATTTTTCAATATATAGCTTTTCAAAATTGACGGCTCAGTAATAGTGGAATACATCTTTCGGAAAAAATATAAATATCGATTGCTAAATGTCCAGAATGACCAGACCAGGTCGCCAAAACTTGGAGAAAACACCAATGTTCTCTGAAAACTCTCCTAATCATATCTATCTCATTTCTTTTTCCTTTCAACATTTCATCCAATGTTTTATTTGCTTGCAGTTATTTGGGTTGTTCAAAAGAAAAGGTACTAAACGATACTGTGTGTCTAAATGAAGACTTTGTTAAAAGTATTCACCATAGGCTTGAAATTCGAAAGTCCCACTAATTAACTAAACGAAGGATTACTTGTTCCCCGAATTTCTGTGGCAGTGACGAGGTCCAGTCCTTTACAGGGTCCTAGAGTCCTTGAGTCGTCCAAAATGAAGCGCTTTTACTGCATATGCTTTTTCAAAGGATCAAGCACACAAAAATCGCAGAGTAACAACTCCGGGTTGTAGAACGAATGGTTAAGCTGCTCCTACTTGAACATAGCCGGTGCTGCATGGTAACCATGAAGCCGTGTGGAAAGCGGGAACTCTATTTTTATCACCAAATTTTTCAACCTGAATACCATCCTGTCCACACACACACTTTCGCGTCAACTGGACGGCGCTCGTTTTAAGAGCCTCTCATCTCTCCTGCGTATGCTCCAATCCACACTGGATACACAAATCGCATCTCTAGATCTCTCATTATGTTCTGAATAGCGGCATAAAAAATTTGCAAGCGGTTACATTTTTATGATTTTTGGTTCCTTTTCATTTGAACACCGGTACAGGGGCGTACATAGCGCCCCGCAGCCTCCACAGAGCGTGATATGGGGGGTTATTGGTTTGAGAGCGAGCGATCCAGAAAAATAGCCCTATGAGTTAAGCGAAAAAAAAATCACATTTTAGTAGGGAGTGGGGTGCACTTACAAATCTTACAGGGATCACACCTAGGTCTATGCACGCTACTGACAACTTATATCTCCTTTGTATATAACAAGAAAGAGTAATATGTTTGCTAACTCTACAGCTTTATTTTTGCACTATTATCTCATAAAAAATATAGTAGCCGATAAAGCAGTCAAGCAACTTTACAAAACAGAAGGTTACCTATTTTGGTTCTTAAAAAAAAGTTTTTTTTTTTTTTAAGACCGTTTCAAGCAAGTTCTCTAATATATATCTAAAAAAAATTATGATTAAATTTTCTAAAAGCATTAAACTCCAAAAAATATTTCTTCAAAAAGATTTTATATATTTTCGTTAAGACTCATAAACTCACTTTCGCCAAACTTACTATTTTCCCATCAGAGGCTTTGGCCCGTAGTCATCAAGAATTTTTAATCTTTCTATTCTTGAGGAAGTATCAGAATCGCCAGTCACTTGCTCTGCAAGGAATTTGTACATGAAAAACAAAAAAAAAGTAACAAAAGTAACATGAACAAGCAAATGGGCCAATAAATATCAACAAATGAATGAGCCAATGGGACATTCCACGAAAAATCTGAAATCTTGTCACGCACGTGACGCTCATATAATTCATAAAAGGTAGTGATTTTCAAGAATAATAAACGAAATTTTATTGGCTATGAAATCAAAAACCAGTGTGGGATTTCTCAAGCAAAAAACTGCTCATTACTTTTTAAAATTACAACTTTTGGGTGAAATATATGAGCGTCACGTGTGGGACAAAATGGCGGCGAGTCGTGGAGTGGCCTAATTTTGAACAAAGGGCATTACTTACTGTGCTCATAAAGATCGAGGCTGCCATTTTTAGCTTTTTTGTAGTACGAAAACACGCAAACAACACTATACACCTGTTGAAAAAAAAAAAATAGTAGACTTAAGGACTTTTCATTAGAAAGCAAATAATTAATTACTTATTTTCACTGTTTTTCAATTTACAGCTATTATTCAAACCTTCTCTCGAAGAATTATTTGGTAGAAATAATCACGACACTACGCTAACTAAAATCTACTTCAGAAATCCTTAAATTCGTCACGTCACGCGAGGAATTATAGACTCCTTTTAGTCTAGTTTTAACCATAAAGACTTTATAAAGTAACCTTAGTAAACTTTATTAATTATTTGGCGAAAATTTAGTAACAAAAAATTAGTTAGAGCACGCAATGTACACCAGCAGGTATTTTTTCCTTTCTCTTTTTTCTTCTCTCTCTTATTTTTAAATAAACCTTTTGCTTTTGAAGGCTAACGTCGGGATGCAATTTATGCACATTCTTATGATATTCAAAACTCGGGATTTTGCTAAATAAGATAGTCTCTTTAATCTCTTGAAATATTTATAACAAATTTTGGACATCAATCTATTACTACATTTACAACCATTTGACATAATCATACTGAAAATCAAAATGCTACATGTTTGATTCACTTATTAATTCCTTTATTCAATGAACATTATTAATGATTTTCAATATTTAGCATGTAGTAGAGAAAGAGTGCATTTACAAAACAATTGCACAAAGTAAGAATTTCTTTAGTGCTCAAGGAAAGAAAGAAACTGAGCTCAATTGCATCAGGCTGCTTTCAGTTTTACTTCAAGTTTTGCTGCATTTTTTATTTGTTTATTTTCGTTATTATCTATTTATTTATTTACGTATTTATTTTGTGGACTAGCATTTGGTCAAAAAGCAATTTTTAGTGGCGCCATCTGCCATTTATGCATAAAACAATTTTCGGATATAATACTAAGAGAGAACATTTCACGACTTATTTGAGGGATGGTACAGAATTTTAATTTCATTGAAACCAATAAAAACTCAGTATTTGGTTTTTTAATGAACGTTCAACAACATTTAGATTAACGTCTATTTTTTAAAAAGGAAAAAAAAATAGTCCATCACATTAGAATAGTTTTTCCAGATGTACGGCAGATGGCAGCACAAGTAAATCGGTGTCTATGAGTAGCCTACGAGAATCTCTGACTTCGCACACACCGACCTCGTAGACTGCGGACCAGGAAGATTAGATACAAAATTAGATACAGAAGAAATAAATTAAAAATAAAAAAGAAGTTCTGTCAAGAACTAAACGAGCCTACTTTCCCGTACATCGGCATCGGCATTCTAGCATCTGATCATTATTCTCTTGATTATCTGACAAAAAAAGAAAAAAAAACTCGTCCGTTAATAAAATGTCTCGAATTTCACTTTTAATCCGTTGCCAGTTGTTAAATATAAATAAAGAATAAAATGCCCTCGTGAGTGAAACATTTTTGTTACAAAAAAAATCGTCTGCCAAAAATAATAATAATGATAATAATAATAATAAATTAATAAAATAAAACAAATGAATAAATAAACAAAAAATCGTCTGCACAGTCAGTCATTTTTTTCTGAGCTTGCATTTCCGCCATGTTTCCGGAGTCGGAATCAGAGTCCTCACAGAAGATTATTTAGAAAAGTACTTTAAAACATTATTTATCAAAACCATTTTCTTACAAAGTTAGTTTGAAGGAAATCTGACTTTAAGTTCAGGATCAACATTCAACTTAAATTCCCCGTAGGCGCTAATGTTACTTTTTTTTCTGAACGGTTCAATATTGAACGAAAAATGGTTCAATTCAAAAAGCGAAGTATGGGAATGAGACTCTCCGAAATCTTTCAAACAAAAAAAAGTTTATTCCATTCGGACGGTTCACTCAAAAGTTATTAGGTGGGGAAAGGCTGCTTGAACGGTTCAATGTTGAACGCAAAAATGTTCAAATTGAAAATTTAAATACGGTGATGAAGTATCCTTGCTGAGATCCTCCGAACAAAAAAAAAATTATTTAAATTGGACTGTTCACTCAAAAGTTATTAGGGGTGACAGCTTGCCTGAGCGGTTCAAGCTGAACGAAAAACTGTTCAAATCGGAAATGTAAATACGGGAATGAAGTATCCTTGATAAGATCTTTCGCACAAAAAAAAGTTTATTCCAATCGGACTGTTCACTAAAAAGTTAGTATCGCGGGACAGGTCGTTTGAACGGTTCAAAATTGAACCAAAAATTGTTCAAATCGAAAAATCAAATATGGGAATGAGCTGTACTCGCCGAGATCTTTCCAACAAAAAAAAAGTTTGTCAAAATCGGAATGTTCATTCAAAAGTTATTGGGGGGGGGGGGAGACAGACCGACCGACCGACCGACAGACCGACCGACACACAAATTCCCCATCTCAATACCCTACTTTCAAATTTTTAATTTTTCGATATTCATTTTACCTTTTTATTTCTTTTTGGCTTTTTTTTTCGGACTTGGCGATATTTTTTTAACTTAGCGATATTTTTTTGACTTGGCGATAATTTTAGATGCATTAAGCCACTTTTAATACTTTTTTCGTCTTTGTTTTACTTTTAACGGGAAAGTCGGCTAAAAAATAGTCTACACTCAGAAGGTCTTCAGGATTTCATCATCTCCAGTTTTTTGAACTATTATTGAGATTCTATAGAAAAGAAATGCTCAAAGACATTGTAACAAATAATTTAAACAAATCAAATCTTACTCTTAATCCTGTTAAGAATCCAACAACTATGATGACCAGAATATCGATGCTGCCACAACAGGACTGAAATATTTTTTAAAAGTCACTATTTGTTAATTGCACATCAAACAAACATAAAAGTATTAATAGATAATTAGGACTGATCCTCCACAGGGCCGTCACTAGGGGGGAACCCCACCCCCTTTTTTTCAGAAATAGGGCCGCCAATTTCATTTTAGTGATTTTAACTAAGAAAATCTTCACATTAAAAAATAATTCTTTCAATAATGAGTGAAATGAAATAAAAGTGAAAAATATTTTTCTGCAAAATTTAAAATAGAAATATGCAATTGTTAAGTATTATTAAAGAGCTTTCAATATTTCTTAATTTACATAACTGAGGGCCGTCGAAGTGTTCGTTTCAAGCACTTTACTAAGTAAAGAAAATTATTCATTGCATAGTACAAACTGGTAGAAGACTTCAGTTTAATTAAAAATGAATAGATGAATAAACAAGGTAGCTTCACAGGGACCGCAAACGTATATTCATTTTTTTTTTTCTGCAAAAATACAATCATGAAAATCCCAAAATGTAAATGTCTGCAATATTGTGAAAGAAATAAGATACCTTTGAATGTTATTGAAGAACTTCCAATATTCAGCAATATAGTTTGCATAATTACTTGTTTCAAGCATTTTAGAGACGGAAAAAAATATTTTTTAGTGCATAGTACAAACCTGTAGAAAGCTTCAGTTTAATAAAAAATGAATTGATGAATAAACAAGTCAGTTTCGTTGGGGCCGCCGACGCATTTGCATTTCTTTTATCTTTTTATTTCAGTGAAAATAGCATCATGAAAATGACAGTTAAGTTAAGAAAAATACATGCGACTTCCAAATATATTTTATATAGGAAAAAAATAAATAAATACAGTAAGCGAGATTTATACTGTAATGAATAGTCACACTAGTAGTTTTAAGTGTTCGAATGTGTAATGTAAACCAAAACTTGATCAGTATTTCAGTATAGCATGAAAAGCTGATTCAGTTCTATAGGTGTTTACTTACCCGTATATAAGAAATACACAGGGTCTTGAGTTTTGCAATAATTGGATATTCCATAAACATAAAAATATTGCTGTGGAAATTATGAGTTGTACATTCCAAAGCACGTCTAAAACTAACATACAAAACAACAAGAAAAGTTTTTAAATCACAAATGAATTTAGAAGAAAAATTGAAGTTACCTGTATGGTAAACAGTCTCAAAGCGGCATAAGCTGCTAATTGATCAAATTCCAGCGAAGGAATGGGTTTTCGCATTTCCTGAGGAAATACGTGATCTTTGCGAATGTACTGCAAAATAAAGAATGATATTAATTTTAAGACAAAAGAGAAACTACGATGATCAACGGCATCACTTAGTCTTGAAGGAGAAAACATGCAGCCAGAGATAATTATACGTTGCAAGTCTGGACTATTTTGCTTGTGCTAGTATGCAAACTTTAAAACTTGTACCTGATCTTTTCATAGCAAATTACAAGTCTCACTGTTTTGCGTTGCTTTCAAAATATGCAGTAGTCGTAAAAATCAAGATTTTATCTAAATTTTAAAATAGTTCTGTACCTACACACAATCAAAGGTCCTTTGAATAAGCAGCTTCATTGAAAGATTTATCTCTAAAAGTAAAAGGCTTTATATTAAAATATGCCACTCAATTATAAAAGTATTCTTATGTGAACAAAATTAAAGTCAGTTTGTTACTGATTTTAAAAAGTTGGAATTGTATTTTTCAGATCACAACCTACTTGTAATTCTATAACAAGGAATTTTTAAAATATTGGCTGTTACTTTAAAAAATAATTCATAGGTAATATAGTATTAAGAATATTTTGATATGCACTATGCGCAACTTCAGAGAATTCCAATAGTTATCAGTGTTATTATTAAGTACCTTAACTCATCCAATGCTTTTTGAAACCGAAATTGTTTAAGATAAAAATTGATTTTACGACTATCACATCAGATTTTGTCATATTAGGTTGGTGCGTATGAAATGTCGGATTCTTAAGTGATTGTATAAAACTGAATATCTTTCTTCAAAAGCTGTTTATTCAAGCAAAGTATGCTCCATTCGCTTCAATACATTTCTCCCAACGAGATTTTAAAGCGTAGATGCCTGTCTTAAAAAAATTTTGGTCTTTAGAATTAATAAACTCTGATATCGAGTTTTTTAGACTGTCTACATTTTCATAGTGTTTGCCCCTTAAAAACAGCTCTAAATGCTTGAAAAAATGAAAATCGGTCGGCGAGAGATCCGGTGAATATGGTGGATGCTGCAAAACTTCATATTCCAGTGAAATCGGGTTAGCAATGATGAGCATACGTTTAACCAATCCAGCTTATTTCGCTCTGTCAGTGCGTGCGGTACCCACTTGTCCATCTTCTTAACCTTGCCAATCTCAGAAAGGTGTCTCAATATCGTTGTATGGTCAACTTTCATCCTGATAGCAAGTTCCCTCGTGGATACGGCTGGATCCGCTTCCACTAGAGCCTTCAGGTCATCATTCTTCACAGACGTTTTGGGTCTTCCGCGCGGCTCATTTTGCAGTGAAAAATCGCCAGTCCGAAATTTTTCAAACCAACGCTGCACTTTCCGATCGTTAACCGTATTCTCCCCAAACGCTTGGTTTATGTTGCGTGCAGCTTTTGCAGCACTATTACCAAGTTTGTACTCATATAAGAAAATGACGCGAATGTCGGCAGAATTCATATCGGCAATAAACTCAAAAGAAATAACAAAAGGGAAGACCTTCGAGAAAACCTATTTTGCTGAAATGAGTCTCTGGCAATGGACAATACGACTATGATTGAGGTTATGCCAAAGACAAAAGTATAACGAAAACAGAGAGACAAACGTCCGCATGTAAAGAGAATCCGACATTTCATACGCACCAACCTAATGCTATACATGAGCGGACTATATCCGCTCATTAAACACTTTTTACCAAGCCCTTCTTTCCCAATGGACACTCTGGGCACGTGCCCAGAGCGCCGCTATCGATAAGGACCCCCAGTTCCAAATACAGACCTATTATCTCAACATCAAAAAGAAGTGGCATACTGGAGAAGTGTTCTTAAACTGTCATTTAATATGACTGTAAAGAAAAATAAATAAATCTGGAACCCTGTTTATGTATATATAACATATAAATATATAAACAGGGTTCCAGATTTATTTATTTTTAAGTCATATTAAATGACAGTTTAAGAACACTTCTCCAGTATGCACTTCTTTTTGATGTTGAGATAATAGATCTGTATTTGGAACTGGGGGGTCCTTATCGATAGCGGCGCTCTGGGCACGTGCCCAGAGTGCCCATTGGGAAAGTAGGGCTTGGTAAAAAGTGTTTAATGAGCGGATATAGACTGCTTATGTATAGTATGACAAAATCTGATGTGATAGTCGTAAAATCAATTTTTATCTTAAACAGTATATATATATAAGTTAAATGAATCTCCTTTTAAACTATATTTAATGGCAAGATTTAAATAATACTGATCAAAATAAGAAACGTAACAGTATAGTTTGTTGAATTTCAAACCAACTATTAGAATGGATTTGAATAAATGCATTTTTTACCATTATTATTCTGAGTAGAATGAAGCCTGTGCTTGCAGCGACGTCAACAGCCGCAAAAACGGCGAGAAGTAAAACTGTCCTCAAAGAAACACCACCCTAAAAATAGTTAATTTGATGTTCATTACAAAAATAGTACACATAATGAAAATTTTAAAACACATTATAAAATATGTAAGTAATAAACATATAGATGTTTATATACAATAAAAATTTTCAATATCTGTCATCAAAAACGAACATACATTGCGTCAGAAACTAGCAAAGACAATTTTTTTCAACATCATAATTGGAAAAACAACTCCTTCTCTGAATTGCCGTTAAAAAAATTGGTGTAAATGACATCAACTTTGCATGGAGAAAAAAATTATGCTAAAAAGGAAAATTATTTTCAAGATTCCACCCAAACAGACAACACCAAACCAAGTAAAAAAACATAGTAATAATTGTAAAAAATAGAATTTGTTTGATCTAATTCACAAGACAAAATCCAGAATTACTTACATCTGCCCGCGCCTGTTTAATCGCAAATGCCATCCACCACCAACTGAGGATGAAGATACCAACAAAAACTATGCTTAAAATAAGCGTCATTCTGGCGGCATCCAGTTCTCCTAAAAAAAATAAAGTCATGGGTGAGGAAAAGTTTGTGAGTAAGATCAGAGCTGTGTATTAACAAGATATCCATATTTTCTTTTCAAAGTCAAATTTCTAGAGGTGTAATTTCTACTAAGAGATGATATTCTGTATACGACATGCAGCAGCATGGAAAAAAAATCCCTCCCCTTCGCCATCGTATCTAAATTGTTGAGAGGAAGATTACTAGTGGCGCCATCTTTCAACCGTTAAGGCTGTTATGATGGTTGCCTCTTAAAACCTGACTATCACTTTCGCAACGTAGTCAGGGGCAAATGCAAAAGGCAGTGGCATCCATTTCAATTTAAAAGAAAAAAAAATATGCAAAGCTTAACTAAACACTATAAAAACTAATTGTGGTAAATATATTCGGAAATTTTCCTTAATATTATTTTATTACTTTACTATATAACATGCACATAATATTAATATTCTTATATAATGACATAAACTATAAGCTTCTGTTTAGCACTTTTCTATTTAAAGTATTTCTCAAAATAGTTAATTCGTTCTTCATTTTGTTTCGAAATTACTTTTTGTAAAACATATTACTTAAAAGCTTGAAAACATTAATTTTGATTCATATGGACATAAGCTCATATGATGTTTACACGGTTGTTTTAATATCAATGATGATGATCAAAAGCGTTGGAACAAATGAAAAAGCTATTAAGTAGAGTTTGTTCCTATTTTTGAGCCGAAGAGGTAATTTTCTTTTGCAGTAGAAAGAAATAAATACGACCCTCTAAGCTCTGGTCGGAAACAACATTAACTTAGTTTCGTGTATTATAAGTTATAACTAATAAATATAAAATGAGGCTTTTTACTATTGTGTTGTCAAGAATTATGACTAATTATTCAAAAATTTTACTTATAATTGGACCAGTAAACAATAACTCTTACGTACATAATTTTCAAAAAATATTCAGTTGTATTTAATGTACATTTTTTAAAAAGCATGCATCAAAACAAAATCGTTACTTTTTAAATAAATGCAAGAGCAAGATTTTTCTCCCTTGACAACAATTTGTTCTGCTTATATTATGCTCTGATTAAAACTTATTTTCTGAGCAGCAACCAGGAAATTATCCAAAATGTTAAAATGCCGTTTTACCCTACCCGCGAAAAAAACATATCCTTTTAAAGGTAATGAGTTCATACAATCACTGAAACTGTACTTTAACAGATGTTGCTTAGAGGGAACAGGGATTGATATTGACCTATAATCTCATTTTCTAATGTGATGCATTATAATACCATTATTTTCCAACTGATTATGTTAAGTGAAGTTAAAACATTAAACGACAAATATTTAATAATTATTTTTCGTAACATCCACTCCTCTCCTATTAATCTTAGAAGTCACCAATCCTTCATGAAACTTCCTACTACGCCCTCATTAAAATTAAATTACTTACGATAAAAGTACCGCACATCCTCTCTGAATGCGAGCAGCGTCCTCTGCGCATGCTCCGTGAGCATGGGAGGCTTCTGACCCCTCTGGGCAGCAGCGTTGGCTCCGGAGCCTCGCATGGGGGCGTTGCTGGCCATGGGGTGTGGAACGGTTTCTCGAAACCACGTGTTGAGGATGACTTGGAGGAAGCCGGCCTCTTTGTCCACCTGGTGCAGGCGGCTGCCCAGGATGATGAGGGCGACGAAGGATAGGCCCTGCAAAAAAGAGAAGAAAAAAAGTTTATAAAATTTGTATCATTGTCCTGTGGTTGGTACAGAAAAAATGGCAGCTCTATACGCCTGCCCCTCCCCAGACAAAAGGCTTCTATCTGGTGAGAAACTGGGCTTCAAAATTGTCACGTAGTTGTGGCATCTGCTAATAGTATGTCTCCTGAAAGAATGATTATTACTTTAGCAAGTACGCCGTAATGGTGGAGGACTCCTCGTGGTGCAGCTTGGGTTACGCTTAATCCCCTACCTGCTGCCGCTTAATTTTTAACTCAATCGTTGCGACATTGAAGGAACCAATGAAAAAAAATTAAGTTTGTATGGTATGTAATTTTACATGGGGGGTATCACCCCCATGTAAAATTTCGAAGAGAACGCTCCGTTCAACTTAAAGGAAACGAATTCGAGACTCCGTCGCGACGACGTTGTGAGATTTGCAGCGCTCAAGTACAGGCGTACCGAGCGTGAACGGAAAACTAGGATCTTTATTCCAGAGGAGCTCGTGGATGCACCGCAAATCTACCAGCAAGCTAAGTCCTCTGTACAAGACAGTATCACATTGCTGAACATTTACATCTGCTAAGAAGTGTAACATATGTTTGTAAAATAGTTACTTTAATCCAGATAGAATTTAATAAAAACAATTCAGTTCACAACAAATTTGCAGTTTGCTTTTCAAACCATAAGCCAAGATAACCAACACGCTACAATATCATAAGGGTAACACTGTTAAACTTCTACTTGTTTTAAATACTATTATGATAGATATCAAACACTTTTGTCTTTACTTTTTTCCAAACTTACAAAAGACACATATGCTTTGTAGCTTCTTCTTTTATAGCACATAAGACTTTTAATTAATCATTCTTTATCGCAGCAATCACAATTACTCCTAATCGTCAGCACAAATAAAAAGCACTAAACCTTCAGCGGTGATACCAAGATACTTAGATCCACTACCTTAATAGTTTACTAATCAATAGATCTCAAATGCTGCAGTTATCAACTGTCCTTTGAGCAGCAAACCTCTCATCTATAATCATAAAGGACGATTAGCGTTTCAAGAAATGATAATATTCAGAAAGATAATAGCAGCAATTTTCTTATTAACTTTTTAAAAAATTTCCTTTGACATGAAATAATAAATTACTTCAATTGTAGATTTCTACTTTGAACAAGAAGTTCTGTCAAGAACTAAACGAGCCTACTTTCCCGTACATCGACATCGGCATTCTAGCATCTGATCATTATTCTCCTGATCATCTGAGACTAAACATTATGTCAAACATACCTTTTTAGCACTTAAAGCTGATTTCTAAAAGCAAAATATACCCCTCTCATCAGATGAAATAGAGACATAAAAAGTAAATAAATGAATAAATGAAGTTTTGTCGCACCTTTTAAAGAATGTAACTGTTACAGTTCTTCCGTAGAAAAATTCCTCAATCGTTTTCAAAAAAAAAAATAAATAAATAAAAGTACAAAGTACATCAAAACACATTTTATCAAAGAAAGGAAAAAAAACTCGTCCGTCGATAAAATGTCTCGATTTTCACTTTTAAACCGTTGCCAGTTGTTAAATATAAATAAAGAATAAAATGCCCTCGTGAATGAAACACTTTTGTTACAAAAAAAAATCGTCTGCCAAAAAAAAAAATAATAGTAATGAATAAAATAACACAAATGAATAAATAAACAAAAAATCGTCTGCACAGTCAGTCATTTTTTTCTGAGCCTGCAGTTCCGCCATGTTTGTGGAGTCGGAGTCGGAATCAGAGTCCTCACAGAAGATTATTCAGAAAAGTACTTTACAAACATTATTTATCAAAACCATTTTTTTTACAAAGTTAGTTTGAAGGAAATCCGACTTTAAGTTCCAGGATCAACATTCAACTTAAATTCCCCGTAGGCGCTAATGTTAAATTTTTTTCTGAACGGTTCAATATTGAACGAAAAATGGTTAAAACCAAAAAGCGAAATAAGGGAATGAACCTCTCCGAGATCTTTCAAACAAAAAAAAGTTTATTCCATTCGGATGGTTCACTCAGAAGTTATTAGGTGGGGAAAGGTTGCTTGAACGGTTCAATGTTGAACGAAAAAATGTTCAAATTGAAAATTTAAATACTGTAATGAAGTATCCTTGCTGAGATCCTTCGAACAAAAAAAAAGTTTAATTAAATCGGACTGTTCACTCAAAAATTATTAGGGGTGACAGCTTGCTTGAGCGGTTCAATGTTGAACGAAAAATTGTTCAATTCGGAAATGTAAATACGGGAATGAAGTATCCTTGATAAGATCTTTCGAACAAAAAAAAGTTTGTTGAAATCGGACTGTTCACTCAAAAGTTAGCATCGCGGGACAGGTTGTTTGAACGGTTCAAAGTTGAACCAAAAATTGTTCAAATCGAAAAATCAAATATGGGAATGAGTTGTACTCGCCGAAATCTTTCCAACAAAAAAAAGTTTGTTCAAATCGGAATGTTCATTCAAAAGTTATTAGGGGGGAAAGGTTGCTTGAACGGTTCAATGTTGAACCAAAATTGTTCAACTCGAAAAATCAAATATGGGAATGAGTTGTAATCGCTGAGATCTATCCAACAAAAAAAAGTTTGTTCAAATCGGAATGTTCATTCAAAAGTTATTAGGGGGGAAAGGTTGCTTGAACGGTTCAATGTTGAACAAAAAATTGTTCAAATCGAAAATGTAGATACAGGAATGAAGTATCCTTGAAAAGATCTTTCGAACAAAAAAAAGTTTGTTGAAATCGGACTGTTCACTCAAAAGTTAGCATCGCGGGACAGGTTGTTTGAACGGCTCAAAGTTGAACCAAAAATTGTTCAAATCGAAAAATCAAATATGGGAATGAGCTGTACTCGCCGAGATCTTTCCAACAAAAAAAAGTTTGTCCAAATCGGAATATTCATTCAAAAGTTATTAGGGGGGACAGACAGACCGACCGACAGACCGACACACAAATTCCCCATCTCAATACCCTACTTTCAAATTTTTAATTTTTCGATATTCATTTTACCTTTTTATTTTTTTAACTTGGCAATATTTTTTGGACTTGGCGATATTTTTTGGACTTGGCGATATTTTTTGGGCTTGGCGATATTTTTTGGACTTGGCGATATTTTTTGGGCTTGGCGATATTTTTTGGACTTGGCGATATTTTTTGGGCTTGGCGATATTTTTTGGACTTGGCGATATTTTTTGGGCTTGGCGATATTTTTTGGACTTGGCGGTATTTTTTTGGCTTGGCGATATTTTTTGGACTTGGCGATTTTTTTTGGACTTGGCGATATTTTTTGGACTTGGCGATATTTTTTGGGCTTGGCGATATTTTTTGGACTTGGCGATATTTTTTGGACTTGGCGATATTTTTTGGGCTTGGCGATATGGACTTGGCGATATTTTTCGGACTTGGCGATATTTTTTGGACTTGGCGATATTTTTTGGACTTGGCGATATTTTTTAGGCTTGGCGATATTTTTTAGGCTTGGCGATATTTTTTGGACTTGGCGATATTTTTTATGCTTGGCGATATTTTTTGGGCTAGGCGATATTTTTTGGACTTGGCGATATTTTTTAGGCTTGGCGATATTTTTTGGGCTTGGCGATATTTTTTGGACTTGGCGATATTTTTTGGGCTCGTTTAAGTTGGACTGTTCACTCAAAAGTTATTAGAGGTGACAGCTTGTTTAAACGGTTCAATGTTGAACGAAAAATTGTTCAAATCGAAAATGTAGATACGGGAATGAAGTATCCTTGAAAAGACCTTCCGAACAAAAAAAAGTTTGTTCAAATCGGACTGTTCATTCAAAAGTTAGTATCGCGGGACCGGTTGTTTGAACGGCTCAAAGTTGAACCAAAAATTGTTCAAATTGAAAAATCAAATATGGGAATGAGCTGTACTCGCCGAGATCTTTCCAACAAAAAAAAGTTTGTCCAAATCGGAATGTTCATTCAAAAGTTATTAGGGGGGGACAGACAGACCGACAGACCGACCGACAGACCGACAGACACACAAATTCCCCATCTCAATACCCTACTTTCAAATTTTTAATTTCTCGATATTTATTTCATTTTTTTTGTTTCTTTTTGACTTTTTTTTACTTGGCGATATTTTTTGAACTTGGCGATATTTTTTGGACTTGGCGATATTTTTTGGACTTGGCGACATTTTTTAGATGCATTAAGCCAATTTTAATGCTTTTTTCGTCTCTTTTATTTTTAACGGGAAAGTAGGCTAAAAACTACAAAAAGAATGAGGACAATTTTATTACATCTAAGAATTTCATTACGATTGATCATTATCGTTCTTAAAATAGCATTGGTATGATGAAAAAAAAAGAATTAATAAGAAACTCGGGTTCATCCATATTGCTTTTTCGCTTCAAAGCAATTTCAGTGCACATGATCACGTAAAGGAAATAAGTAAATTTATTTGTCCTTCGCGTATTTCTTTAAATAACTGTAAGCTCAAACATTTTCTGTGAATTGACATTCCTGAAAGGCAATTATCATAATCATTAACAAATACAAATCTTACTAATATTCTTTGAAAAGTGAAAAAAGTTTTTAAAAAAATCAAAAACATACTTTTTTATTTCTTGTGTACAGTTCACTGTATATTTTGGAAAAATTAACTTACCCCTTCCCCTTGGAAAAAGGCGAAAACGCATACATACTATGTGCATACAAGAACTAATTAGAAAATGTTATTTTTTATCAAAAATCTACAAAAATTTTCCAATGAAAGGACTTTTTTCTAAAAATGAATTTAATACAAGACGCTAAATTTTAATTATCCATAACTTTTAATTACTACAAGGTAGAAATATTTCTACTGGGTAAGATTGGATCACTATCTAATCTTTAAACAAGAAGTTCTGTCAAGAACTAAACGAGCCTACTTTCCCGTACATCGACATCGGCATTCTAGCATCTGATCATTATTCTCCTGATCATCTGAGACTAAACATTATGTCAAACATACCTTTTTAGCACTTAAAGCTGATTTCTAAAAGCAAAATATACCCCTCTCATCAGATGAAATAGAGACATAAAAAGTAAATAAATGAATAAATGAAGTTTTGTCGCACCTTTTAAAGAATGTAACTGTTACAGTTCTTCCGCAGAAAAATTCCTCAATCGTTTTCAAAAAAAAAAAAAAAAAAATTAAAAGTACAAAGTACATCAAAACACATTTTATCAAAGAAAGGAAAAAAAACTCGTCCGTCGATAAAATGTCTCGATTTTCACTTTTAAACCGTTGCCAGTTGTTAAATATAAATAAAGAATAAAATGCCCTCGTGAATGAAACACTTTTGTTACAAAAAAAATCGTCTGCCAAAAAAAAAAAATAATAGTAATAAATACAATAACACAAATGAATAAATAAACAAAAAATCGTCTGCACAGTCAGTCATTTTTTTCTGAGCCTGCAGTTCCGCCATGTTTGTGGAGTCGGAGTCGGAATCAGAGTCCTCACAGAAGATTATTCAGAAAAGTACTTTACAAACATTATTTATCAAAACCATTTTTTTTACAAAGTTTGTTTGAAGGAAATCCGACTTTAAGTTCCAGGATCAACATTCAACTTAAATTCCCCGTAGGCGCTAATGTTAAATTTTTTCTGAACGGTTCAATATTGAACGAAAAATGGTTCAAACCAAAAAGCGAAATAAGGGAATGAACCTCTCCGAGATCTTTCAAACAAAAAAAAGTTTATTCCATTCGGATGGTTCACTCAGAAGTTATTAGGTGGGGAAAGGTTGCTTGAACGGTTCAATGTTGAACGAAAAATGTTCAAATTGAAAATTTAAATACTGTAATGAAGTATCCTTGCTGAGATCCTTCGAACAAAAAAAAAGTTTATTTAAATCGGACTGTTCACTCAAAAATTATTAGGGGTGACAGCTTGCTTGAGCGGTTCAATGTTGAACGAAAAATTGTTCAATTCGGAAATGTAAATACGGGAATGAAGTATCCTTGATAAGATCTTTCGAACAAAAAAAAGTTTGTTGAAATCGGACTGTTCACTCAAAAGTTAGCATCGCGGGACAGGTTGTTTGAACGGTTCAAAGTTGAACCAAAAATTGTTCAAATCGAAAAATCAAATATGGGAATGAGTTGTACTCGCCGAAATCTTTCCAACAAAAAAAAGTTTGTTCAAATCGGAATGTTCATTCAAAAGTTATTAGGGGGAAAGGTTGCTTGAACGGTTCAATGTTGAACTAAAATTGTTCAACTCGAAAAATCAAATATGGGAATGAGTTGTAATCGCTGAGATCTATCCAACAAAAAAAAGTTTGTTCAAATCGGAATGTTCATTCAAAAGTTATTAGGGGGGAAAGGTTGCTTGAACGGTTCAATGTTGAACAAAAAATTGTTCAAATCGAAAATGTAGACACAGGAATGAAGTATCCTTGAAAAGATCTTTCGAACAAAAAAAAGTTTGTTCCAATCGGACTGTTCACTCAAAAGTTAGCATCGCGGGACAGGTTGTTTGAACGGCTCAAAGTTGAACTAAAAATTGTTCAAATCGAAAAATCAAATATGGGAATGAGCTGTACTCGCCGAGATCTTTCCAACAAAAAAAAGTTTGTCCAAATCGGAATATTCATTCAAAAGTTATTAGGGGGGGACAGACAGACCGACCGACAGACCGACACACAGACCGACACACAAATTCCCCATCTCAATACCCTACTTTCAAATTTTTAATTTTTCGATATTCATTTTACCTTTTTATTTTTTTAACTTGGCGATATTTTTTGGGCTTGGCGATATTTTTTGGACTTGGCGATATTTTTTGGGCTTGGCGATATTTTTTGGACTTGGCGATATTTTTTGGGCTTGGCGATATTTTTTGGACTTGGCGATATTTTTTGGACTTGGCGATATTTTTTGGGCTTGGCGATATTTTTTGGGCTTGGCGATATTTTTTGGACTTGGCGATATTTTTTAGGCTTGGCGATATTTTTTGGGCTCGTTTAAGTTGGACTGTTCACTCAAAAGTTATTAGGGGTGAGAGCTTGTTTGAACGGTTCAATGTTGAACGAAAAATTGTTCAAATCGAAAATGTAGATACGGGAATGAAGTATCCTTGAAAAGATCTTTCGAACAAAAAAAAGTTTGTTCAAATCGGACTGTTCATTCAAAAGTTAGTATCGCGGGACCGGTTGTTTGAACGGCTCAAAGTTGTACCAAAAATTGTTCAAATCAAAAAATCAAATATGGGAATGAGCTGTACTCGCCGAGATCTTTCCAACAAAAAAAAGTTCGTCCAAATCGGAATGTTCATTCAAAAGTTATTAGGGGGGGACAGACAGACCGACAGACCGACAGACCGACCGACCGACAGACCGACCGACAGACCGACACACAAATTCCCCATCTCAATACCCTACTTTCAAATTTTTAATTTTTCGATATTTATTTCATTTTTTTGTTTCTTTTTGACTTTTTTTTACTTGGCGATATTTTTTGAACTTGGCGATATTTTTTGGACTTGGCGATATTTTTTGGACTTGGCGACATTTTTTAGATGCATTAAGCCAATTTTAATGCTTTTTTCGTCTCTTTTATTTTTAACGGGAAAGTAGGCTAAAAATGTTACTAATTAAAAGCGAATAAAAAAATATTACGAAAGAGAAATTAAAAAAAAAAAGAAAGTTTAATAAAAGCTCTTTATTGTGCTCTAATAAGTATACATGCTAATACTAAGGGTTCCTAAAATTATAGAGGTACGAACACAGGATACAAGATAATGTTGATACGAGGAAGTAAACGCAGATCCGTCGTTGTAACATATAACAGATCTGCCATATTGATCATGGAAAAAATTGCACGGTCACCATCTTTTGGTTGGGAAGGGACCTTATTGCATATATTTTTAATGCTAAAATGGCAAGCTGTATGACCCACACATCTACAAGACGAAGAAAATCAGCATTAAGAATGATAATAAAGAAGATAGTGCTAATTATAGCATTCACATTCACACCATCAAACTTTTTTTAGTTATTTTTATTGAACTTCGCATAATTTTACTACTACACACTTTTAAAAAGGCATGATCATCGGAAGAAATATTTATAACAATAAGAAAAGTTAAGGAACAAGTTGTGAAGCAAAACCTTTGTTCATGCAGGCTTCAAAAAACAGTTAGTATTCTGAGGTTCATATAGGTTTAACATTGTTTATAAAACATTATTTTTTTAGTCACTTTTTATTTTCTTTCATGCACTGTAAAAAATGAATATTGTTTTTACAGTATAATGCAGCTAATTTTATGGTAATAAACTAAAAACTGCTAATTTTAGAGTAATTACTATAGAATCACTACTTTCACAGTACTAAACTGTTAAATTGCTAGTTTTACAGTAAGAAACTGCAAAATTAGTATTTTTACAGTTCCTTACAGTGCATTTTACAGTTTAAACTGGAATCTCTGTTGCCAGTGTTTTACTGTTGTTTTTACTATATAATACAGCTAAATTTTACGGCAATAAACTGTAAAAATTCTAGCTTTACAGTAAGAAACTGTAAAATTGCCATTTTTACTATTTATTGCTGTGCATTTTACAATTTTAAATTGGAACCTCGGCTCAATTCTTTTGCCCAGTGTGGCTTATTACAAATACTAATATTTCTTCTCACGCCCAGAAAAATGTTGTATGCCGCAAATACCAACAACAGTTATGCAAATAATTTAAGGCCTGAAATACTTATTACCAAAATCATTTTTATTAAATAAATGAGCCTAAGAAATATTTTGAGAGAGAGAGAAACGTTTCCAAAAAAAAAAAATCTTAGACGTTCTCTTCATGATTCCAAAGTGTTTGGAACGATCTTGCCTGGCCCCGTTACACAATTGCCACTCATTAGCTTAATGAAGATACGGTACACAATCACTCCGCGCTTAATCACGTGAATCGAACCGAAAAAAGATTTATGATGAACTGTCATCCGTGTCCCACTGAGAAAACAAAGGGCGGTGTTAGATGCATCGAAGATGATTTTGCATGCGTCTATGAGCATTTTGAATCTGCAATGTTTGTTTGTGTTTTGAAATGAAGTAATCAGATCACCAGAGCAGGGTTTTAAATAAGGTTACAGAAGTATAATATCTATACTTTATGTCTAAAATAGCTCTTAAACATTCCTGTTTTTAAAACATTTTATTAGTTTCAATGTATGTATGTAACTGAATAAAAGATAAAATTCACTTTCTTGGTAAATATAAAAGTAATATATTTAATACTACAGTGAACTCTCACTTATACACCGCCTCATTTATGCGCCTTTTTCACTTATGCGACGATTTGAAATGGTCCCAGCACATTTCATGGCAAAATAATGCTAGTATCAATCGTTTATGCGTCGCTCTAAAGATAAATATTTTACTTACGCGCCGAATTTTCCCTAAAATGTAAACAAAAAATTATTTTATGTAAAAAATAAGCATTTTTCTTCACTTACCCCTTTAATCCTTCGCCTATTGCTCACGGAAGACATTTTTTCCGCATGAACTAGAGTTCGAAGAGGAACAATTACCTATTATGGGTCGTTTTAAAAGGAGCAGTTTGTAATTAGGTATGCAACATTTTTTTTCTCTTTATCATTGTAGTTACGTTATAGTAATTGCCAAACCGTAGTAATATATCCCTTGTCTATAGAAACATTCTTATTGATACTCTCATTAGAACCTATGTTGCGTTTTAGTCCTTTAAATAGGCTTGTTCACTTATACGTCTCTCACTTATGCGCCTTTTCTATTGGTCCCTTGGTCCGGCGCATAAGTGAGAGTTCACTGTATTATTGTTACTAAAAGCTAAACTATATTACGTGTTGATGCATTATAAGTGCATGTAAACTAAGTGGATATACAATAGTTTTGAAACTTCTGTTTCGTTTAATTTACTTCAAAAGTGTGTTTTTTAGTTTTTTTAACTATATTTAGGATTATTTATATTCGTTTTTTTTTTTTTTTTTTTTTTTTTTTTTTTTTTTTTTTTTTTTGTTGCTTTTTCAAACAGTTTTTTAAGTTACTTTTTCTGCCATAATGCCTACTGATTCATCTTAATAATTGTTTCCAAAATAATGAAAAGCTGTAACCATTAAGTTAATTTTGTTAATAAATTCAAGTAAACTTATTTTAAGGCTAAGCTTGGATAAGCAGATGCTTGTAGATTTTAAGCATTTTCAACTTTTTAAATAAATTTTTAAAGCTTCATTTGATTCTATTGAAGTCCTCCTTTTACAAGAGTTTTTAAAAGATTTTTTTCAAAACCATATATTTGTTCAAAATTGCTTTTAAATTCAGGCATACAAACTTTTAAAACAGTAGATAAACAGTAAATATTAGCTACTCTCTCTCTCTCTCTCTTTTTATGCGCTACACATTTAAATTGAAACAAAAATTAATTCTCTTTTTTCTTTATTTTTATAAAGCTAGGTAACAAGTAAATATGATTAAATTTTAAAAAGTTTTACATCCAATACATTTCAAAATGAAGTATTAAAAAAATATGCTTATACTAAACGACTGTTTCTGCGAGTTGCTTAGCTCACACTAAAAGTATGAAATATAATAAGGAAACGATTACTTTATCGCAACACTCAAAAGTTGCAGTCTAAATTTCATACTTTAAAGTATGATATGCAGCATCTGAATATCATACTTTATAATAGCTTACGTTTATACTTTTGTTGTCTTTTATAGATTGGAAAACTTGTTCTTACTTTTTTTAACAAGTGCTAACTTTAAAGACCAATCAAATTGACACATAGAGGTATTGGAAAAAATAAAATAATCCTTTTTAATTGGTGATAAAACATCGTGTCGAATCTAATTATAGTGCAACAACAAAAACATATTAAATCTTACTTAAATCTACCATCAGTCAGCTAATCCTGAAATATTTTAAAGGTATCTACGTCGACCTTTCTTATGCTTCAAAGATGCCAAATCTCTCTGGTTTTGTATCTTTAATTCCGGAAATAAATATCATTAAGTCGGTACGTACAAAAAAAAAACGAAGATTCTTTTTAATTGTCTTTAGAGGGTAAAAAAACGAAGAAGAAACGTTCTTGCAAAGCGCTCCGCCACGGTTCACTGAATACTAAAATGGCTCATTCCAATAAGAGGTCAACCGTAGAATGTTTCTTTTCAATCTCGTCAAAGACGAATAAGTTTCTAACTACTCTAAAATTACTTTTTCAAAAAAAGATCGAAATAATGATGATTTTTGAAACTTATGAAGTTATATTTTACCAATGTTCTCAGTAAAATGTTAAAAATCAAAGGACATTTTTGGTATAGAGACTGCTTTGTGACATCAAAACACTTGAGGCTTGATCATAAATATATCAAAATGGTTCATGCAAAAGTGCAATGTATGCAAAAAAAATTAGGGATCTTCCTATTTCCAAAGTGTCCAAGATTCTTGTGAAGCAACCTCACCGTTTCCCATGAGAGTCCATAAGAGGAACGGGGGGGTAGAGATAACTCCACCTGTCTTAAAAGAAAAACGAAAAATGGATTTCCTTAAAATAACTAAGTCAATCAAAATTCTGAAGTTCAAGATCTTCATAAATCTATTGCCTTCATCTATTACTATCTAGACAGAAAGTGTTTTTTTTTTTCTTTTTTATTTATTTATTTAAAGCCTTGAAACTCAACATGTTTCCTAGTACCCCACTAAAATTACATGTATGTGCTCCCATGCCATTTTCTAAACACAATGCAGAGAAAGATAGACAATCAGATAGATCTCCATATGCCAACAAGCAAAGCATACGTAATGAACTTAGTCCAATAGCAGCATAAAATCTGTCAAATTACAGATGTTGTTTCGATTTTTCTCAAATCACAATTGCTTTTGCCCAAAAGAGAAAAACCTGTGCAAATTAATATTTATTGTTTCATAATTTTTCCTCTTTTCGTTATTTGAGCGATTCCATACCAAATCACCGAAAAAAAAAAAAAGTTGGTCGCACGACCGACTCGGATTTTTTTTTTAATTTGGTACACAGATTGATGGTATAGAGGTATGAAAAGCCCAAAAGGAAAGTTACCTGCTCCACTTATTTTCTGAGATACATGCCCTCAAAGTTTGTCCGCCACGTCAAAATACTAAAAAAGTGATGTTATTTAATCATTTTTTATAAAAAATCGTACTCATGCAAAATAAAAGTGTTAGATATCTATGGAAATTAGTTACTCCAGGCATTCTGAAAAAAAAATACTAGAACGTTCATAATGAAAATTGCCAAGGTACATGGCTCTTTGAAGTTGTCACCACAAAAACTTGATTTTGCAGATTTTGCTAAAATTCAGGCATTTATTACAAAAAAAGGCAAACAAAACCAAAGGTTTTCTCACTTTCTGGTAGTGTACAGGTCCTCCCTGTAAATTGCTACGCAATAATTTTTTTGGGTTTCTCACTCCTTCTTGGAAATATTTTAGCTTAAAAATAAGCCGTAAGGCAAAAAATGCGTTTTTGGCCATCTTGGCAGCCATTTTTCTCACAAAGGGGGAGCAGTAGAAACTTTAATTTTTTTTTTAAACAAGCCACTGATATGTTAGCTATTCACAGGAAAAGAGTTTACTTTTGGTTATTTCTCCCATTCAGAGATATCCTGCTGACAGTATAGGCATGTTTTTCGCGACGACCATATGCTTTTGTTCCCCCTATCATGGACTTAAAATTAATTAAACCAAAAAATAATGATCTACTTATATTAAAAACTGAGTATCTTTCTAACTATCTTTCTAACTATCTTTCTTTCTAACTATCTTTCTATGTCACGCTTCTTTCTCCTGAACGCCAATGAACTGAAAGTCGAACCAGGTACCGATAGATAGGTAATTTTTCAAGCTTCATTAGTTTCAATCTATATAATTATACGATTTTAATTAGCGAAGATATCAATTAATAAGTAGTCAAGTTTAAAGCGATTAAGCCTAATAAATGATTAAATATGAAATCCATTCTTGCATTGCAAAACGTGGTTGCCATGCCATGAAACAATAATAAAAATGAAAATGAGAATTTTGAATGAAGGCTTAACTAAATCAAACACGAAACTCATAAGCGGGCGACTTACATAGTATTTTTATCGCTAGCTACTTGTAATATTTTGAAACATTCATTTGTTGAAGAGCCATCTACTTATATTAAAAACTGAGTATCAATGTCTGCTTTTTCTCCTTTGAGCGAGCTGAACCAAGGGCGGATCCAGCTTCTGGTTAAGGAGGGGGTCATTTTCGGAAAGGGGGGGTCAAAGTGCAATTTTTGTGCAAAAATGGGGTGGTTTGGCAGTTTTTTCGTAAAATAAGTCCCAAAAATGCAATTTTTTGCTATATTTGGTCGGTTAAGGGGGGGGGGGTCATGATCCCCATGACCCCACTCTGGATCCGCGCCTGAGCTGAACTTACTGAAACTTTCCTCACCATCTTGAAGGCGCGAAGCATCTCAATAATTCGAATGATTTTTTTTATACAGGAAAAAAGTAAAGGCGTGAAGCGCCTGTTAGCGAGCCGCCTTGGCGGGGAGTAGTTTCTTGACATTTTCCTCACTACTTTCAGGGCACGAAGTGCCCGTGCAACGCCGGGCCACGTTCGTGGTACGTCTTGAAATCGAATGAACATTAAATTATATCAAATAAAACTTCAGAATGAGGTAAAAGTTAGAGAGGGGGGACGTTATGCATCAACATGCCGCAGGAAGCTAATCTAGCTGCCCTGGCAGCTACTTATATTAAAAACTGAGTATCTTTCTAACTATCTTTCTAACTATCTTTCTTTCTAACTATCTTTCTATGTCACGCTTCTTTCTCCTGAACGCCAATGAACTGAAAGTCGAACCAGGTACCGATAGATAGGTAATTTTTCAAGCTTCATTAGTTTCAATCTAAATAATTATACGATTTTAATTAGCGAAGATATCAATTAATAAGTAGTCAAGTTTAAAGCGATTAAGCCTAATAAATGATTAAATATGAAATCCATTCTTGCATTGCAAAACGTGGTTGCCATGCCATGAAACAATAATAAAAATGAAAATGAGAATTTTGAATGAAGGCTTAACTAAATCAAACACGAAACTCATAAGCGGGCGACTTACATAGTATTTTTATCGCTAGCTACTTGTAATATTTTGAAACATTCATTTGTTGAAGAGCCATCTACTTATATTAAAAACTGAGTATCAATGTCTGCTTTTTCTCCTTTGAGCGAGCTGAACCAAGGGCGGATCCAGCTTCTGGTTAAGGAGGGGGTCATTTTCGGAAAGGGGGGGGTCAAAGTGCAATTTTTGTGCAAAAATGGGGTGGTTTGGCAGTTTTTTCGTAAAATAAGTCCCAAAAATGCAATTTTTTGCTATATTTGGTCGGTTAAGGGGGGGGGGGGGTCATGATCCCCATGACCCCACTCTGGATCCGCGCCTGAGCTGAACTTACTGAAACTTTCCTCACCATCTTGAAGGCGCGAAGCATCTCAATAATTCGAATGATTTTTTTTATACAGGAAAAAAGTAAAGGCGTGAAGCGCCTGTTAGCGAGCCGCCTTGGCGGGGAGTAGTTTCTTGACATTTTCCTCACTACTTTCAGGGCACGAAGTGCCCGTGCAACGCCGGGCCACGTTCGTGGTACGTCTTGAAATCGAATGAACATTAAATTATATCAAATAAAACTTCAGAATGAGGTAAAAGTTAGAGAGGGGGGGACGTTATGCATCAACATGCCGCAGGAAGCTAATCTAGCTGCCCTGGCAGCTAGTACGATTTTAATTAGCGAAGATATCAATTAATAAGTAGTCAAATTTAAAGCGATTAAGCCTAATAAATGATTAAATATGAAATCCATTCTTGCAAACCGTCGTTGCTATGAAACGGTGATAACAATGGTAATGAGAATTTTGAATGAAGGCTTAACTAAATCAAATACGAAACTCATAAGCGGACCACTTACGTAGAATTTTTATCGCTAGCTACTGGTAATATTTTGAAACATTTATTTGTTAAAGAGCCATCTACTTATATTAAAAACTGAGTATCTATGTCTGCTCTTTTTCTTTGAGCGACCTGAACTTACTGAAACTTTCCTCACCATCTTGAAGGCGTGAAGCATCTCAATAATTCGAATGATTTTTTTATATAGGAAAAAAGTAAAGGCGTGAAGCGCCTGTAAGCGAGCCGCCTTGGCGGGGAGTAGTTTCTTTAAATTTTTTTCTCACCACTTTCAGGGCACGAAGTGCCCGTGCAACGCCGGGCCACGTGCGTGGTATGTCTTGAAATCGAATGAACATTAAATTATATCAAATAATATAATTTCAGAATGAGGTAAAAGTTAGAGAGGGGGGACGTTATGCATCAGCATGCCGCAGGAAGCTAATCTAGCTGCCCTGGCAGCTAGTCTACTTATATTAAAAACTGAGTATCTTTCTCACTATCTTTCTTTCTAACTATCTTTCTTTCTAACTATCTTTCTATCTTTCTATGTCACGCTTCTTTCTCCTGAACGCCAATGAACTGAAAGTCGAACCAGGTACCGATAGATAGGTAATTTTTCAAGCTTCTTTAGTTTCAATTGATATAATTATACGATTTTAATTAGCGAAGATATCAATTAATAAGTAGTCAAGTTTAAAGCGATTAAGCCTAATAAATGATTAAATATGAAATCCATTCTTGCAAACCGTCGTTGCTATGAAACAGTATAATAACAATGATAATGAGAATTTTGAATGAAGGCTTAACTAAATCAAACACGAAACTCATAAGCGGACCACTTACGTAGAATTTTTATCGCTAGCTACTGGTAATATTTTGAAACATTTATTTGTTGAAGAGCCATCTACTTATATTAAAAACTGAGTATCTATGTCTGCTTTTTTTTCTTTGAGCGACCTGAACTTACTGAAACTTTCCTCACCATCTTGAAGGCGTGAAGCATCTCAATAATTCGAATGATTTTTTTATATAGGAAAAAAGTAAAGGCGTGAAGCGCCTGTAAGCGAGCCGCCTTGGCGGGGAGTAATTTCTTTAAATTTTTTTTCTCACTACTTTCAGGGCACGAAGTGCCCGTGCAACGCCGGGCCACGTGCGTGGTATGTCTTGAAATCGAATGAACATTAAATTATATCAAATAATATAATTTCAGAATGAGGTAAAAGTTAGAGAGGGGGGACGTTATGCATCAGCATGCCGCAGGAAGCTAATCTAGCTGCCCTGGCAGCTAGTATATTTATTATTAGCTGTATTATCTACCCAATATGTCATGAAATTTAATTTATTAAATCATTGAACAATAAATTAGATAATTGATGAAAAAAAGAAAAAGTATTTCTCTGATGCCTGAGCATTATGCATTCATAATTATAAAGCACTAAATACTTTCTTGAGAAATTAATTAACATAAATGAGCTCTAAATATTTATATTATAAGCAGTACCCAATCTTGTGATTGGGATACTCCTGTTTTTAATTGAAGAATTTCACATGAATATATATCACATGATCAATAATCACATGAATCAATATCACATGAATATCAGGAAAATAAATGAGGTCTTTTCGTTTGATGTAGGATATTTTATGACAAATTTCATTTGATGGGCTACTAACTGAGCATGGTGATAAAGAGCTATTAATTTCAGCATCGAATTCCATTTTACCTTATTAACAGTTAAATATTTACAAAATAATTAAATAAATAATTTAATATAAAGCCATGCTTGAAGAATTAAAATTAGTGCAACTAATTTATTCCCATACTGATCTTTACAAAATTGACATGCGTTGAGCACTGATAAGAACTGACAAGAAAAAGTTTACTCACTAAAATATTAGTTCACAGATACTATAAAGCATACATTCTATTTTCCACAAAATAATACTGCAACAAAGAACAAGGGTATCCTCCTGTTTTTAGCCATCAATCAGGAACATCCAATCACAAGATTGGGTATTGCCTATGAGATAAATATTCGACGCTCCTTTATTTTAATTGATTTTTCAAGAAATTCTTTAGTACCTACCCCTTTATACCCTTGTTCTTTGTTGCAGTATTATTTTGTAGAAAATAGAATGTACGCTTTATAGTATCTGTGAACTAGTATTTTAGTGAGTAAACTTATTCTTGTCAGTTCTTATCAGTGCTCAACACATGTCAGTTTTTTAAAGATCAGTATGGGAATAAATTAGTTGCACTAATTTTAATTCTTCAAGCATGGCTTTATATTAAATTATTTTATTTAATTATTTTATAAATATTTAACTGTTAATAAGGTAAAATGGAATTCGATGCTGAAATTAATAGCTCTTTATCACCATGCTCAGTTAGTAGCCCATCAAATGAAATTTGTCATAAAGTATCCTACATCAAACGAAAAGACCTCATTTATTTTCCTGATATTCATGTGATATTCAAAAAATTCTTCAATTAAAAACAGGAGTATCCCAATCACAAGATTGAGTATTGCTTATAATATAACTATTTAGAGCTCATTTATGTTAATTAATTTCCCAAGAAAGTATTTAGTGCTTTATAATTATGAATGCATAATGCTCAGGCATCAGAGAAATACTTTTTCTTGTTTTCATCAATTATCTAATTTATTGTTCAATGATTTAATAAATTAAATTTCATGACATATTGAGTAGATAATACAGCTAATAATAAATATATAATTATTTTTTGGTTTAATTAATTTTAAGTCCATGAGAGGGGGAACAAAAGTATATGGTCGTCGCGAAAAACATGCATATACTGTCAGCAGGATATCTCTTAATGGGAGAAATAACCAAAAGTAAACTCTTTTCCTGTGAATAGCTAACATATCAGTGGCTTGTTTTAAAAAAAAATTAAAGTTTCTACTGCTCCCCCTTTATGAGAAAAATGGCTGCCAAGATGGCCAAAAACGCATTTTTTGCCTTATGGCTTATTTTTAAGCTAAAATATTTCCAAGAAGGAGTGAGAAACCCAAAAAATTTATTGCGTAGCAATTTACAGGGAGGACTTGTACACTACCAGAAAGTGAGAAAACCTTTGGTTTTGTTTGCCTTTTTTTGTAATAAATGCCTGAATTTTAGGAAAATCTGCAAAATCAAGTTTTTGTGGTGACAACTTCAAAGAGCTCTGTACCTTGGCAATTTTCATTATGAACGTTCTAGTATTTTTTTTTCAGAATGCCTGGAGTAACTAGTTTCCATAGATATCCAACACTTTTATTTTGCATAAGTACGATTTTTTATAAAAAATGATTAAATAACATCACTTTTTTAGTATTTTGACGTGGCGGACAAACTTTGAGGGCACGTATCTCAGAAAATAAGTGGAGTAGGTAACTTTCCTTTTGGGCTTTTTCATACCTCTATACCATCAATCTGTGCACCAAATTAAAAAAAATCCGAGTCGGTCGTGCGACCCCCATTCGGTGATTTGGTATGGAATCGCTCATTTACAAAACTTTCCGTCTTTGCAGACAGATTCAAACCTTTTTTTTTAATTGTGTATTTTAATTTTTGTTTTCTTTTATTTATTTATTTATTTCGATTTTTGTTTTCATAAATTTATTTATTTCCATTTTATTTATTTTACTTTATTTTTTATTAATTTTATTTTATTTTATGTTTTATTTATTTTACTTGTTTATTTATTCATTTATTTTTCAATAATCTATTTTTATTTCCTTTTACATAGTAAAGGAAATGTTGTTCTCGCGAAAAAAATTTCACTCAAATTTCGGCCTAAATTTTTAATTTTCTCACTCCTGAATGGATGCTGATTCGTTTTCTCGGCATGTCCCCACCTATGCATATGTACCTAAAAAAGCATGGACTGCCGAAATACCCATTTTGACAATCCACGCGAGTCAATTACTACAAGTTTTCTTATGACGTCTCCATGTGCGTATGCATCTCGCATAACTCAAAAATGTTAAGGTTGAAACTTCTGAGGGGGAGAGGGGCTAGTTAGGCCCTTTTGACAAAAAAAAAGACTGATACAACTGAAATATTATCCACTTAAACGATACAATAATTCATCAAAAAAGAAAATAAGGCTAGTCTGTTTAGTTATAATAAAACCTTTATTTTCTTTCAGCCGAAGTTCTATTAAAACTAATAAACTAAATATTATCTAATACCACAAAGTACAAGAAAGATGCCTATTAACACCTGCCAATATTTTTTTAATTTGTTGAAATGCAAACCCTTAAATATTGCTCAATAGCAAAAAAAATGGACCTGCCCCACTTTTAAAATATTTAGACGGAGCCGTTCTATTGTAAGCTTCATTGTATTTCACACTGATTTTTTTCAACTAATTTTCATCAGTCAGCACATTTACAGTCTTATATTTCATCTAATTCTTTTAATATACAAAAAATATATCTTCCCAAAACGTCACTGAAAGAAGAGATTGAAATTTATACAATGGCGTGACTATTCGCACTTCACCAACAAATAGGAGAGGCCTGTCCACACACACAATTACACAGTAAATAACGAGTTACAGATAAAAATCACGTCTATGTTCAGAGTTCATTGTCCTAGAAGCGTTTCATTTTACTTATGAAAAGAAGTAATTAAACGTCAGCTGATGCAACTTTATTGGCAGCGTTAAAAGGCAGGTGTGGAGGGCATCAAAGGTTATAATAAAAAGATGCGGTGTTAAGAGACAAGAGTTTCAAATTACCGATGATCTTTAAATTTCAATAATGTTTTTTACACTCGGAAGATTCTTGGAAGTTAAAAAACTAAAACTTGGCAATGTTGAGGAGTAGGAGCAAATATGAGTGCAAAAAATATGTTGTTAGGATATTAAAACATATATTTTCAGGTTAATGCTATCAGTTTCTCGCCTATTTATTTTTTTAATGAAGTTATAATTTTTAAATTCATCCCCTGCACTACCAATAGTGAATCCTACACTGAATTGGATACCACTTTTCTTTTTTTTTTCCTTTTAGCAGAAAATTATTGACATGTGTTGAGAAACAAATCAATTCGCATAACAACGGGAAAAAATAAATGACACACTTTTATAACTCAGAGTGAATTTTATCACGAATAGTTGTAAGCAGCAAATATGAAATGTTCCATAATTTTTGAAATTAAAAATAATCTCGGCATCTAACATTTGTTCGAACTGGGCAAAACATTGACCGCTGCTGTTGCTAATGCTCCAAGAATTGCCGCTATAAGCAGAAAGCTGCTCCAATCTGATTTTAATAACTACAACTGCAATCCAAGTTAAGTTTCCTATCACTGTATTTTCTGGGTTGAAATTACCGTTCCATCTCTGGCAAAAAGTTCAATATCTTCATAGATTAAGCTTGGTTTTATTTGGTTTAATGACACAATAGCCTTCATAGGCTGTACTGCGCTAAACTTTGGTCGGAAAAGGAGCTAAAAAGAAATTGTTAAAGAAGTAAATTATATGAAACGCCTAGAATTTTGAATATTTTGACCCAAATAAAAACACGAACGTAATTTTAAATTTTAAAGAAGAATCGAAAACATAAACTGAAAAATAATTTTGAGAAGCACTAAACAACAAAAACAACAAAACCAAGACGAGACCAAAATAAGAACGCAAGAACAAACACTAAATTGAGGACAGAAATCCAATCTCTTACAGGGAGCGTTGTAGCTTAAGTGCTGTTTTTCTATCTCAATTATAATTGCGTTAATAAAGTATTATTTCTATGGATATACTTGTAGCGTATGAAATATGTCATTCTACAGGCATACAGCTGCAATTGTAATTGTAGAAAGAGCACTATTCAGCTTCTAAGCTGCACAGCAAAAAATAAACTTGTTTCTACAGTATAATACTGGCAGCCGAGGTTCCAATTTAAAACTGCAAAATGCACAGTAATAAACTAAAACTAGGAATTTTACAGTTTATTATTTTAAAGTTCGGAATTTTACAGTTAATTGCCGTAAAAGTTAACTGAATTATACTGTAAAAACAACAGTATAATACCGGCAGCAGAGGTTTCAGTTTAAAACTGTAAAATGCAAGGTAATAGACTGTGAAATCAGCAATTTTGCAGTTTATTACTGTAAAATTAGCGATTTTACAGTTTAGTTCTGTAAAAGTAGAAAATTTAGTTTCTTACAGTAAAATTAGGAATTTTTAGTTTATTATTATAAAACTAGCTGTATTATAATGCAAAAACAACATTCATTTTTTACAATGCACTACAAACAGGTTCATGTGACACGTTTAGGAAATAGACGCTGCAAATAAAGAGCATAGACAAAAAGTTCAAAATATATAAAGAGGCACGTTTAAAGCACATTAAGCACTGCACGTTTGCTTAAACACAATATATTTAAGACAGTCGAAAATGGACAACCGAATTACAGCGTCATCCTTTTAAATGAACACTTGTAGGAAGTTTACTCTTGAAATAGTCTCACGTAGGAGGATATTAGTTTGTTAACCTTCAGTTAAAATCAAGTTTGTACACAAAAATAGAAAAAACTACGCGCTAAGCAGCGTAGATAGTAATACATAATATATTCAGGTCATGAAAAATTATTTTACGTTATCTTCAAACTATTCGTAGTTTGAGCAAAATTTTGTTTTTCTTTATTTTAAAGAAAATGCTTAAGTATTACGTGAATATTTAATATTCTTGCAGCCTCCACTTTTCTCCATAATCGTATTCTGATTGACCTTGAATGGTTAATAATGGTAAGAACTTAAATTACTATGAGTTACACCTCTAGATAAGTTTTTAAAATTCACACCAAAATGTGCGCTTGCGATTTTTTCCATTTTAGTATACAGAGCTTTGACGACGTTATATGGATGGTGAGAATTGAGGAGCTATTATCAAAAATTTATCGAAAATGAAGTTTTAGAAAATACATTTTCAGTTATAGGTTGAGATATTCGGTTGGGGTGGGAAGCGGGGCTCTCCCTCCGAATTGTTTTAAATTTTAGGGAAGAAAATACATCTGTGTCTCTCCTCCGTAACATTACGAGAAGAGAGAGGACACAAGGGCACTTCCTGGAAACTTGTCGACATTGAGGCTCAAAAATAAATTTTGAGGACGTTAGGCGAAAGGGTGGGAAATTTGGAGCTTGAAAAACTACAATTTTTAAGCTATCTTTGGTAACGTTACCAAACTGAAGCACGTATGAAATAAATTCTGACGCCAGAAATCGCTTGAAATTTGTCTCGAAAAAATCATTTACGCTACTTTTGTTAGGTTGAGGGGAAAAGGCTGTTTATCTGTTTTCCTTCAGACATTTTTCGAAATTGAAGTCCTAAAAATGCAATTTACAGTTATCTTTGGAGGCATTATGGAGGAGAGGGGAGAGATCAGTGATTCTCCTCTTGGGAAGAGGAGAAACACATTGATCCATCATAGGTTAGAAGGAAATAAATGCTCTAAATTTCATGTCACAATAAGTTAATATATAAATCCTTAAAAAATTACTTTTTGCGCCCCTCCAGCTTGTCAAATTTTTCTGAATTCGCCACTGTACACATACATCAATATACTACATAGCATTTGAATAACTCAGTAAAATGTTTAGTTTAATCAGGATATTTTTAAAAAAATGTGTCTAAATCAAAATCTACTATAAAATGTTCTTGAATTCCAAAGTGAAAATCCAAATTACCCTATTAAAAACAGTTAATGAGGTATTAAACTCTTTCAGACGGTTCACTGCTTAAGTATTTTTAACACGGGTGAACGCGCTTCGATGAAGGGCACCATGTTCTCGGTTAATCCCCGTTACTCTGAAAAGAAGGTCAAGGACAGCACAGCATAGTAATTAAAGTGTTGAACAAGAAGATTATAAGATCACTTTACTACAAATCTTCATTGTATCCGGTGAATATAGCAATGATGTCAAAAAATTTGGATAATCAGTTTACTAGGAATTTTGGTCAGTATGACTTGAATTCAGTGCTTCTTAAGTCGTCTCGACCTTTTTATCTTTGGCTTTTAAATCAGTTGTTTATTCGCATGTTTGTGATTTAACCCATGCTTTGAAGAATCACATATGCGAAGATTGCAAAATAAAATTTCGTGTCTCAGTTTAACCTGTAAAACTCCCCTTTCTGCACCAGTTAGGCTTAAAGACGTACTTCAAACCGTAAAAGTTGTCCAAATAAGGTGCACAATAAAGATATTATGCGTTTGAAGAGAGGGAAAATATATTTGTGGAAAAATACAAAATCTAACTTTTTAATGTCCTCTCACTTATACTTAGAGAAATTATGAGCACGAAAAAACAATAGAAATAGAAGAAATGCGAAGCATTAACGACCGTTATTAGAAGATATATTCAAGTTGAAAAGAGATCGTGCTGAAAATAAGATGGAATATATCACCTTCACAAAAGAACACTAATTCTAGCTATTACTGGAAAAAAAATATTTAAAAAAACATAGTTGTTTTCTTGTGCCAGATAGGCTGGCAATTTGGGGTGCTCTCCTTCCCTTTTCCAATTATAACGTAATTCGATGTGACGTATTACTCTCATAGTACACACATGCTACAAGGACCTCTTCAGTAGGGTGGTCCGAAAATGACTTTTTTTTTTAACATATTAATGTCTAGCGTCCCTTTTTAGGGACGGTCCAAAAAGATTCTGAATTTCCCCAAAATAAACATTTCAACCAAATAATAGTGTTCAATTAGTACCTTTTCAATTCGTTATTAACAGATTGCAGCACAAAACCATTGTACAGTGTGTTCTGTAGCAGTTTTAATATGATCTTTATCAAAAATTACATCGTTTACAATCTCAAGAACAAAAAGCTAAGTTTTCAAAGTTATTCCCAGCTTCTCAGTTTATGATAATTGCTAATTTTATTTCTTCTTATAAAATGCCTTTTTAAATATATCGTAGACAGGAAAAAAATTTAGTAAAAAAAGTATGTACCCTCTGGGGTCTATCGTAACTTTTAAGGGACGATTTTTCTTTCCTTAATAAAAAAATCATTTTTCACATAATATTTTTTTTAATTATTTTTCCTGTCCATTAAACCCTGTTTGTAACCAATATACAAAATATCTTTGGAAAAAAAATGTCAGGCATTAATGGGTTAATTTCGATGATGGGTAGTGCGGAAAAGTTGCCATTGGGGGAGCAAAGTGCACAGAAATTTTTTTTAATTTTTCGGTAAATTTCTTCATCTACCGCAATTGCGTTGAAATTTGGCAAATTATATTTTTAGCAAATTATTTTTAAGAAAAAATATTTTCTATTTTCGATAACGGGTAGGGCAGAAAAGGTGCCATGTGAGTGAAAGAAAAGCTGTAACTAGTGTTAAAAAATAATAAGAGCGTTTTTAAACGGTGAAATTAGAGGAAGATTTAACGATAAAATAACTACATTTTAATCTATATAAAAACGTGACTGTACTCCTAATAGTTTTACGATCATTAATAGTTAAATTAATATTCAATAGCATGATGGAAAAAGGAAATATTTAACAGAATTCAGTGTTACGATCTGTTTGTATTTCGGATGATTAAAACTATTAATTTTTTCGGCAGTGTTACAATTTACTCCTCTATTAAATAGAAAATAATCGCGTTTAATGAGATACGTGACATGCATTTGAAATTAAGAAGCTCTTTATGCGGTCGAATACTTATAATGATAAATTCCACTGCGTCCGGAAATTTTTTCTTGATACTCGTTAAGCATTCAGTCGAAAGCTCACCATATTTTAGTTTTTCAAGAGTTGAAAGGTTGACCAAATGATCATGGTTTTTTGATAAATTGTTTTGATGATTAAAGCCTAATTGTATGATTTGGGGCCAGAAAACGTCATCATAAAACCAAGACCTCCTTGTGTGCTTAAAAGAAAAACAGAAGACAAGTTGCAGCAACGGTTTTAAGGTAGGGGAACACTTCCCCCAGATCTCCCTCCTCCAGAAATGGGATGGTATTTATTTATTTCATTTTCACAATAGTTTATTTTTATTTTATTTGCTTATTTATTTATTCATTACCAAGTTTTAGCAAAGTAAGAATATCACGAAATACACCGCCATCTCGTCCATGTCATCCAGATACTGCAGTTTCATCCTCATTAGGAATCATCAGTCTGGCTTAGACAGTAACCGACCTAGAGGCAGAAATCCTCTTAAAGAGCTAAGAGTGTCAAACAAACTGGTTGCTTTAAGTAAAAAATAGCACACCAACGAGCGACCAAAACAATAGTACGGTTCAATCGTAAATTGAGGGCAAACGCTTGAGTATAAAGTGAAGTGGCGGGGTATTCCATGTTGTTCTGAATTGGCCCTGACTTAGGGGGTAATTTACTACTTTATAAAGTAAGAATATGCTTTCAGTCTTTTTCTCTTCTTTTTTTTTTTCTTTTTGTACGCGTACACTTTTGAAAAGCATGGAACAAGGTTTAATAGCTCTTACTAGCTGCCAGGGCAGCTAGATTAGCTTCCTGCGGCATGCTGATGCATAACGTCCCCCCTCTCTAACTTTTACCTCATTCTGAATTAAATATTATTTGATATAATTTAATGTTCATTCGATTTCAAGACATACCACGCACGTGGCCCGGCGTTGCACGGGCACTTCGTGCCCTGAAAGTAGTGAGAAAAAAAATTTAAAGAAATTACTCCCCGCCAAGGCGGCTCGCTTACAGGCGCTTCACGCCTTTACTTTTTTCCTATATAAAAAAAATCATTCGAATTATTGAGATGCTTCACGCCTTCAAGATGGTGAGGAAAGTTTCAGTAAGTTCAGGTCGTTCAAAGAAAAAAAGCAGACATAGATACTCAGTTTTTAATATAAGTAGATGGCTCTTCAACAAATAAATGTTTCAAAATATTACCAGTAGCTAGCGATAAAAATTCTACGTAAGTGGTCCGCTTATGAGTTTCGTGTTTGATTTAGTTAAGCCTTCATTCAAAATTCTCATTATCATTGTTATTATACTGTTTCATAGCAACGACGGTTTGCAAGAATGGATTTCATATTTAATCATTTATTAGGCTTAATCGCTTTAAACTTGACTACTTATTAATTGATATCTTCGCTAATTAAAATCGTATAATTATATCAATTGAAACTAAAGAAGCTTGAAAAATTACCTATCTATCGGTACCTGGTTCGACTTTCAGTTCATTGGCGTTCAGGAGAAAGAAGCGTGACATAGAAAGATAGAAAGATAGTTAGAAAGATAGTTAGAAAGAAAGATAGTGAGAAAGATACTCAGTTTTTAATATAACTAGATAAATATGTTTGACTACAAATGTAAGTAAACACTAAATAATTTTGATATGTAAATAACCACTGCCTTGGGGAAAATAATCTTTTTACGTAGACATTAATATAATAATTAATAATAATTTTGTTGAATGTATTAATTTATTTTGTTAATTGTTGCAATGATTTTTTTTCTTTTTTAATTTTCAAAATATTTTTAAAACTTAATGCAACCTCTCTCGAAATTAAGGGTGATATTTTTTTTTCTTTTTACTAATTACAGCCTCAAAAATTTATTTTATCACAGGACGCAGACATCAGCTCAACGTCTGCCCTTACTAAGTTGTAATCTAAAGACTACAAACATCAGTTTGTAATCTATCCAAAAGTTCTATTAACGAAATTTTTTTTCCTCCCACATTTGTATACGGCATCTCTGCCATTAGCAAACGAGCTATCCAAAAAGTTGACGAAGTACAAAATGTGAATGAAATATAAAATCTAGCGTCCTCCAAGCTGTACATTAAAAACTTTAAAATATTCGGGCAACTTATGAGATGAGATAATCATTTGTATACGGCATCTCTGCCATTAGTGAACGAGCTATCCAATAAGTTGAAGAAGTACAAAATGTGAATAAAATATAAAATCTGGCGTCCTCCAAGTTGTCCATTAAAAACTTTAAAATATTCGGGCAAATTATGAGATGAGATAATCACCGTCCATCTCACCACTCTGGCGATAATAGTACAGTTCGATGTTCTTCCTTGGTGTTGTACAGAATAAAAAAATAAAAAGAGTACGTTTTTTGTGAAGTTTATTTTCTTGAACCCATTTTTACGAGCACTCGGTTACAACGAGAAAAAACTGTGGGTCGTTATAAGCGACCTCAACTGAAGCGACTTACATGCGTTTATACTGTCCGTCCGAGAAAACCGCGCCTGGCACTCGCGAACAGTTCCACTTAAAAAAGAGTAGATGGGTTGTGGGTGATAACTTTCAGAAATTTTCAGTTTAAAACTTGCATTTGCCACATCCTTTTGACATATTCAGCTAAACTATGTATTTAAAATTAGCATCGTTCTACGTTGTTTGACACGGTTCAAAATGATTTTTATTATTCTTCCCGTTATTATTATCTTACCTAACACCCTTATCTTGGTAAGATCAGAGAAGACCTGACGCATGCGTAAATGCGCTTAACCCATTAATGCCGACTTCGAAAAAATCAATAAGACATTCATTCAAGTTAAGTCTATTATCTCACACGTTTTCGACAAAGGTGCGAAACTTATACATATTTTCCTTTCTGTGAGTATTTACCATGTGAATTGCACAACTGTTAGACTGATAGAGCCATGTAAGGACAAGTTATATTTCTTTTCCGTGTTGGTATATTTTTGTACCAACCGGCATTAATGGGTTGAGGTTTTACCTAAGAAGATCAGACAGTATATAAGATTTTCGAACGTCAAAACAACCTGCACTTGCCTTTCCGAAAACACCTTATCAAAATCTTTTGAAGGTTTGAGTGCGAAAGCTGACCGCCAGCTAATTTCCGGCACAAGATGGTCTGCAGAGGATCAAGAAGACTTGATTGATGCTTCAATCCCCCGTGAATTGCAACATGAGTAGCAGATCTTACACACAAAGAACTTATCAAAAGGTTTAAAGTTCAAACAAAAAATGCTTCAAGTTCATCCATTATGGAAAAGAAACAAGTTCGCTCTTTCCAGAATGTGACTGGAGGGCCTAAAGGAATTCATGCCATAACCTCTCGGTTGGGTGAAGTTTATGTCTCTTGGCGATACGGGAGGCCCTAACGAGGCGGCGCGGTGTCTTCTTTTTGAAAAAAAAATTCAATCTGGGTATGCTCATAAAACATAAATAATTAATTAAATCATTAAACTCATTTTTTATGCAGCCCTACTGGATCATCTTGTCGTTACAAGATTACTTTACAGCAAAGATAATCAATTTAGATTGCAATGATACACTGTAAAAAATGAATGTTGTTTTTACAGTAAAATACAGCTGATTTTATAGTAATCAACTGCAAAAATTGCTAATATTACAGTAATAAACTAAAATTTCTAATTTTACGGTACTAAACTGTAAAAACAATGATTTTGCAGTAATAAACAGTAAAATTGCTAATTTTACAGTTATACTATTACCGAGCATTTTGGTTTTAAACTGGAACCTCTGCTGCCAGTATTATACTGTTGTTTTTACAGCTAAATTTTGCGGCAATAAACTGTAAATTTGCTAACTTTACAGTAGGAAGCTGTAAAATTGCTAGTTTTACATTTCACTACTGTGCATTTTACAATTTTAAATTGGAACTTCGGCTGCCAGTATTGTACTGTAAAAACAGTAGTTCATTTTTTGCAGTGTAGTTATAATGTAAATTTCTTCTTTGACAAGTAAGATAACGTGTTTCAAACGGTTACATTGATAATAACATGCTGATTAGTAAAATCCCTCAACAGATTTAAGCAAATACAGTGCCCACCACTAATAAAATCACTGGATTATAAAATCAACCGCTTTATAAAATTAAATCTGGAAGAACAGAATTATTTCTATATCAAAACATGTTAAAACCATCCTTTAATAAAATCATTAGCGCCGTTTTATAAAATCTAGCTTTCGGAGAGTATACAGGGTGTCCACTCCAATCGTGGACCAATAGCTAATTTCTAAACCGTTAGAGATAAGCATATAGTTTATTTGGGAAAAAATCTCCAAATTACGAAAGGAATTTTGGGTCTATTCAATGTTTTTCAAAAAATCAAATTTTGAAAGAGTTACGAAATTTAAATTTTTATACAGCCCCCCAGTCCTATCAATCATATTTAGTAAAACATTCTTGACACTGTAACGTTTAAAACTAAAAAAAATCACTCTTCTACCACAAAAATTGACCGAGTTATGACGTTTTGAAAAATCAAGATTTTGCATTGTTTCAGGACGTCATCGAGAGATGGCTTAAGGGACCGTATGCGAAATCCTTCAAAATCTTGATTTTTCAAAACGTCATAACTCGGTCAATTTTTGTGGTAGAAGAGTGATTTTTTTTTTAGTTTTAAACGTTACAGTGTCAAGAATGTTTTACTAAATATGATTGATAGGACTGGGGGGCTGTATAAAAATTTAAATTTCGTAACTCTTTCAAAATTTGATTTTTTGAAAAACATTGAATAGACCCGAAATTCCTTTCGCAAATTTGGAGATTTTTTCCCAAATAAACTATATGCTTATCTCTAACGGTTTAGAAATTAGCTATTGGTCCACGATTGGAGTGGACACCCTGTATGTTAAAAACAGGGTGGAAAGAAAAAAAAACTCTTTTTCGCGTCTGAATAAAAGCAAAATTTTCTTTCTGCTCAACATTTAAAAGATAAAAAAATCCATCCGAACAAAAAAAAAAAACAAAGCAGCATGGGCGGATTAAACATTTGGGGGAGGTGGGGAGGGGGATAAAGAGAAAAGAATGAAGCTACCACGGCATTGAGCAAAGGAGAACCAGAGGGGACATGATTCAGTTATTTAAATTTATTAAAATGAATGACGTTGCAGGGTTAGATTTTTGCACGGAAAGCAGAACAAGGGGTCATTGTTTTAAGCTGTTTAAATCTCGGGTTAATCTGGAAATTCGAAAAAATTACTATTTTGGCAGAGTAGTGGGAACTTGGAATAGTTTACCGGAAGAGGCGGTAAGGAGCAATGGAGTAGATGGTTTTAAGAGGGCCATTGATCTTCATTGGGGTCTTTAATTTGACTAGGATCAGCCCAGTTGGGCCCAGAGCCTGCTGCTGGTCGTCGCATTTGTATTTGTATATGATTCCTGCGGCAACCAAATTAGTTGACGCCTACTGTGTCCACTCGCAGGCCAGACCAGTCTCACAACTGAGTTTTCTTTTAACCTTTACGCGCTCATCCAGCTTACAGAGATTTGCAGTTTATATCATTCATTCAATTTGAATAAAATTTGCTCTATAGAAAAACATGCCTAAACGTTAAGATTTAAGTGTGAAAGATAAGTTTGAAATTCTGCAAAAGTATGATCAGCTCCCTAAGTGCAGTCAACGTGATGGTGCGTTAATAGTAATTAATTTACTTTTTATTTTGTTTAAACTTTAAAACATTTTCTTTTTGTAATTCTATTGTAAATATGTCGGTTTATAAAATCAGCCGCTTAATAAAATCAAATATCCTCGGAACAAATGTGATTTTAATAAGCTGTGGGCACTGTATACTGTTTTACATTTCTAGGTAAAATTGTGTTCATAAATATTATCAACATTTTCAATTGTCATATTAAAAAGTTTCTTTTGTTGCCTGTTGTCTTTATAGTAAATATTGTAGTCTTTCGGTACTTTTTGTTGCCCGTTAAAAGTGGTCTTTTTATAACCAAAAATCTACAAAGTAATAGTCTTAACCATATTATGTTAAGAATTAATCAGCTGTTAAAATGTTTGATATGAAATATTTATTTTCTAACAACAGTCGTATACTTGTCTTGACTTTCTTAAATACCAAATTATTTTTCAAATATATACCTTTAAAAATCTTCTAAAGACAAAATAAGACTAATGTGAAAAGAAAATAAAGACGGTATCAAATTCATTCTCTTGGAACTTTTTAGGCATCATGTTTCAGAAAATTCCAGCTACCAGTTACTTTAAAACACCAAAATGTTTACACTTTTCTCTCTTTATTTATTTCTTTTTCCAATAAGGAGACAAAATGGGGGAGAAAAAAATCATACAATGAATAACAATGAATAAAACTGCTCTAAAAAAAAGTTCACTTTTTTTTTAAAATTTAAGTAAAGTTATTGAAATGCAATACTTTTCAAATTATTTTTTCGAAATTTTGTTGACTTTTTTTAATTGTTGCTAAACAAAAGAAAAATAATAAAATTTTAAAAGTTTATTTCAAAGAGAATTTTGCTGATTATCGATTGTCTTTAAAAACTTAAATGAACGCCAGTTATTATAAATTTTATTGCGAAAATAAAAGCTTTACACATTAGCAATCATTTAAAGCAAATATTTAACCACTTACAAAGTTCTGGTATTTTGTTCTTACTTCATTATGATTTAATCTATCCATTTCTAACTTTCGTTAACGCTTAGTTTAAAAAAAAACTGTGTTTCTAATTCTATTAATGATTTTTTTTTTTTTTTCGTGTTTCTTGAAACAGGAAACTAATAATATATTGAGTTTATCTACATTTTTCGAGTTTAAAAAAAAAAAAGAAACCCTGTGATATACCCTTGACAACCCCTTGAAAGCCTGTGATATTATTGCTATATTTTCTCATTGACTTTGACTCATAATACCAATTAATTAAAATTATTATAGGCTATAAAGCGGTGAGTAACTATTGTTTCTTACATTCTAATTCACATTAGGTATTCTAATTAAAAAGATTTTTGCCTCCAACTCGGTTGCTTTCCTATTCCATGCTGATGAGTGCATAATAAGCACGAAACTGCAGTCCAAGGATGGAAATAACCGAGTTGGCGGCGTATTGCATATTATAAGCTAGTTTAATGTCACTTTATGGTAAAGTAATTTTACAGCATCACATTGTTTAGTTATTTCCAAATATATTTGTCACCCCTTTCTTGTCACAAATGTACCCTCTCCTCCCCCTTTCACATTTCACGGTATTTTTCATAAGCATGTTTTGATAAAATGCGCGCGTCACACTTTTTTTTCATAATTAATAATTTCACTCACACCTGCCGAAGACCCGTTCATAGGGTATGTGTGGCGGACATTCACAACACAGTCATACACACAGATGAAAGACAAAGACAGAAGTACATCCATGCCTGAGTCGGGATTCGAACCCGGGGCCACCTCATCACGATCAGACTCCTTTGACCACTAGACAATTTTGTTACCCCCTCGTTACATACTGTCAAAATTTCAAAGACCCCCCCCCCCCCCTTCCAAAGGCGAATACAGAATGTTTTCAAGGGAAGTGAGATTGATTTTTATCACTTTTTACTATGCATACTGGTTTGCAAATATTAATCACAAAGGTTTTGGATTTCAATTCCGAAACAAACTCATCTAAAATTACGTCTTTTGAACTTCAATACCGAAAAATTACCGGTGGAGATTCGCTCAAGGGAGGGGCGATCGCCCCCATTGCACCTCCCTTGTATCCGTCCCTGCCACCCTCAAAACGTAACGTAATTTATGTGCAGTCCCCAATAATAAATTCAATTATGAGTAATATTTTTTATAAACACGCGAGCTGATAAATATCATTTTTTGTTGTAAAGAAACAAACAAACGTTTATTTTTAAATTCATTAAAACACTTGTTTGTTATTCTGAAAGCTTTTAAGCGCCTCGGGTAAAACGTGAAGCAATATAAAGTGTAACACATGTTTCTTCCGTCGGACAGAGCTTTACAAACAATATCACGTAAATGGTGTTTTGCTTTGGGGCAAGATCCGTTCAGTGTTATAATAATCCCAAGCAAAATACTATTATCTGCATTAGAGATATTTACTTCTCTGCTACATTTGTTACCGATTGGAAATGCTTCCTACGCCAAAATAAATTGCTGAAAATTAGAGTTTTTGATGAGATTATTAGAGCGTATCAGTTATTCTATGAGGTTTTTTCTTTTTCCTCAGGCGAGCCCACTACCCTATTTCTATTTCGGATTGTAGGAAACCTCACCCTATTGTTACGAAGTACTTAGGGAAAAAAATATTCCCTCGCTTTCCTTACTATCACACGTATTCTTTACGTGAATGGACTTTTTACGACTAGACACTTAGTAACAAATTTGAATATTGTGCGGTTTTACTAAGAAATCCTTCTTAAAGCGATTTAAGAATGAATGGATTATGATTACTTAATAAACATCAACTCAGGCAGGAGAATTTCCATTGAAAGACAAACTTACAGAATACTTTATTGTTGTGGCTGATAGTAACAATTTTATCAATAGCCACTTTTTTTAAATAGTCGCCACTTTTTTTACTCTAAGTACTAAACCATATTCTTTTTGATATGTTGAAATAAATTTGAGTAATTATTTTTAGAATTTTTTCATCAAGGCTTCTACTTAATATTCAAAGCAAATAATTTACAATCAATATATTGTTTTGTACGATTAAGAGTTTTTTTTTTTTAATGGAGATTGAGTGGTGACTGAAAGGATTTTTTTTTTTTTTTTCGTACTTTATTCAGTTACCCTGTGCTTAATGGCAACCGCTAGATTTGCTTTTTATTTCCCATGTCGCAAATATCCAATTTGTCCAAATTTAAAGCTTTTTTTTTTTTCTAAAATGAAACCACAAACAGGAAAAGGAATAAAGGGAGTTGGTAACAATGAAAAGGATACAGAATGAGTTTGTGCTCTTACAACTGAAATCTGTCCCGAAAATTAAAGCCCTGGTATCTACTTAGCCGTATAGCAACTGGAACCCAGTCTTCCATGAATTGTAATTGTAACCTTTTTTTTTCATCTCATTTGTATTTATCTACATATAGAAATACTATTTGTTTTGTTTTTTTACCAGCAATTTGCTTGAAACTTAAATTTAAAATATACCAAGTGAAAGCTCAATAAAAGTATGCATTACAACGTTGAAAAGCACGAATGCGCAGAAATACTGCAGACGTTTCAGCGTTACAAGAAACGTCTTTTCTCAGTGCGAAAAAAAATACTGCAGCTTATGGATGCAAAGAGAGCCTGAATCCATAAGCTCACATTATTTTACATCGAAAAAGGCGTTCTTTGTAACGCCGAAATACCTGTCTACAGTATTCCTGCACATTTGTGCTTTTCGACTTTGATTTTATTTTTAAGCCCAAAGGTATTCATCTATTTCAAATAAAAGCTCGTTCTGAACAAGTAAGTCACTAATTTCTGCTCATTAATTTTCAGCGTAAGAAGTTAAATGCTTCGAGAAAAGTATAAAAACTTTCTACAAAAACATAGAAATATGGTTTTTTAAGAACATTCTTTAAGAACTCCATAAGAACCTCCATTTTTTAAAAACCCTTTTTCTCAAAAGACATGTCTTACAATTTAAAAAATGCTTTTATTTTTATTTATTTTATTTATTTATTTATTTTTTATTGTAATTATTTTTTTTACAAACTGGATGCCATTAATCTTTCAGACACATTTCAAACTGAAATCTGAGAAAATATGATTGATAAGTAATGGTCTCAAAACTTTATATTTTAGAGATAGAGAAAAACGCAGCTCAACAATAGCATCTTCCTGAGAAAGAAGTAACTTAAATAAGGATGCCATTGCTCGGTTGGACGTCCTGTGTGGAGGAAGGATTTCTACGGTGGTCTCGGATTAGTTTATGTCTTCCAGAAGGTCAACTCTCTGCAGAAGATCAAACATTCAGCGCGGTAATAACTGTTTTTCGAGGTAACACGGAAGAGCGGGTCTGCATACATTACCTGAGCTTGAATTGTGCTCAAATATTATGTCAGAATTAACTTTGACATGCTGAAATTTCAGTGAACTTTAGTGAAGTGTTTCGCATTGAAAAAGTGTAGTAACAACTTTATTTATTTTTTAGGAGAACTTATTCAACATTTACAATATGTGTATAAAAATAATGTAAAACATAAATCTATTGAGGATAAACGGAGTTTCAAATTTGTCTACAGTTTTTAGTTATATAATGCATTTTAATTTCTAAAGATAAAATTTAATTTAATGATCACTTTGAAGTCGACAGATTTTGTCATAACAATGGTGGCGGAGACTGAACCATTGAAATTTTAAGAGGATAATACTTTAAGGATTTTTTTAGAGAGAGCTCTTGTTCTTTGGGGTACTCTACAACATTTGTTGGGGTTGCCATCACTCTTAGTGGGAGGAGCTACCCTGTAAATAGAACTATCAAAGAGCCTACATGAAAAATAATGAAAGAAAGTCCGATCAATAATTGTTACACATAAAATACGATTATTGCATTATTAGAGCTCAAAACTGTTCTAAAATATTCCAAAATATAAATTACTAGCAGTACCCGCACGGCGGTGCCCGTGCAATAAATGTAAAGGAAGTCAACTGAATAAATTTAAATTCATTCCAACCCTCTGAAGTAAAATTAGTCTTCCTTATATCAAATGTGCTCCACGACCTTTTAAATTCCACTAAAAGTCCTGTTAAAGTTTGAAACAATTTGCCAAATAAATCAAAAAGACATTAAGTCAAGTAACAGGAGGTATTAATTATTTAAATTTAGTCAGTTTTCAAGGCTTAACGCTATACGCAAACTTTTACCACTATGTTACTTCAGGGATGAAAGAGCAGTTTGTCTGGAACTCTAATACACGCGATAAAAAAAAATAATTTTATAAAGATATCTTATTTTCTTGCCACATCGAAGCAATTTTTAATATCTACTTTGTTTTAGCTTAATTAACTCATTTTTCAAAAGTTTAATCCGGCGAGTTTGTGTATCGCACTATATTTTAACAAAGACGGCTTATATCGAATAATTTATCATCAAACCTATTATTATAACCCTTCTCACAACCGAAAAACATAAATTTTTATGATGCATTTCATTTTAGAAGGAATGATAAATTTTTGTTAATTGTTAAGAGCAAATCAATATCCTTGACATTACATGCATTTCAGCACAAGATCTCATTCACATGTACTACAATAAATATTTTTATGACAACTTTCACTATTTCATCTAATAAACTCTATGAAAAAGTATTTGTTTTTCATTAATTCAATCAGGGTAGCTTTGAGTTCAATTTCTCTATTTTAATCCGCCCTACATTTATTTTAAGACTTTTTACCGCATATCTTGGTATAAAAGGGATGAAACACTCCTAAACTATTGTAAAGTAGGGAGGGGCGAAAATGGCTTTTTTTTATTTCGATGGTGGAGAGAGCGGAAAAGGTGCCATTGGGAGAGCAAAGTACACACAAGAAATTTGAAATTTTTTTAGTTCAATTTCAATCAAATGGTTCCAATTTGGTCAAGTTTGGAAAAAATACAGCTTTTTCGAGCTTTTTAGTAAATTATTTTTAAGAAAAAATTTCTATTTTCGATAACGGGTCGGGCAAAAAAATGCCATTAGAGGCATAGAAATTCCACACAAAATTTGAGGTTTGTAATATAATTCCTTCCTTTCCACAAGTGCCTAGAAGATTTGGAAATTTCCTGGGGTTTTTTTTCTACTTTTTGGATTAAATTTTGTCAAAACGTTAAAATGCTGTTATCACCGTGCTTATCTGAAATAACTACATTGTTTGTCACATATTATTCATTTTTAGGTGTTCAGTGCAAAAAAATTTTTAAAGGAATTTCCTAAAAATCTCAAAAAAACCGCATTTTTTCCAAACTTCAACGCCATTGCGGCAGATCAAGAAATTGACCAAAAAATTTCAAATTTTTCATGTGCACATGCTCTCCCATTGGCACCTCCTCCTCACTCCCCATTATCGAAATAAAAAAAAGGCTTTTTCGGCCCACCCTATCGTACAGTCATCCGAAATTAAAGAATTATATTTTTTAAATCCATTTAAAATGCATTATTAACCTGGCTTAAAGCTTTTCCACCATTTACGACTTAGGGTCCTTTTGAGCTACATCAGAAAGGGGTTGCAAAATTAATAATTATACTGAAAGAAGTGCACGTTTATTGCAGATAAATAAAATTTCTAAATGTTTAAAAATTACCTTGCACTGCACAACTTCACAAGATTTCTATCATTTACAACACTGCATGGGAAATTGCAATGTATGGAGAGTACTTTCAGCAACCTTCTAACATTAACTTTAATGAATTTTAGAATTATTGTGAATGAAATGCAATAAGCTGTGTACCATACGGCCAACTTTTTTTTTTTTTTTTTTTGTAAAATAGAGTGGAAAGCTTATTGCATGATATTCCCGGGAAAATGAAGCCATGGTCCTCATAAGTTTTTTTTAATTTTTTCTTAAGAGGCTCAAAATTGCCCTGAATTGTGCCATTCCATTTTTATGACAATTTTCAGTAGCTCATAAAGTATATTTCATCTAGAAAACATTTATTTTTTAGCATGTTCTTCCTTTTAATTTTGAAATTGAGGATATATTTCGTAGATATGAATCATTTCTAAAACCTCTCCATAACATGGCTGATTTTACAGTAATAAACTGTAAAACTGCTAGCTTTAGAGTTTATTATCGTGCATTTTGCAGTATTAAACTGGAACCTCTACTACCAGTATTATACTGTTGTTTTTACAGTATAATAGAGCTAAATTTTACGGCAATAAACTGTAAAATTGTTAACTTTGCTGTAAGAAACTGTAAAATTGCTATTTTTACAATTTATTACTGCACATTTTATAGTTTAAATTGGAACCTCGCCTGCCAGTATTATACTGTAAAAACAACAGCTCATTTTTTGCAGTGTAGAAATTACAATTTTTAACAATTCTTCTTTCGCTCAAGATGTCAGGCGTAGGAGGTGAAAATTATAATAGTCATTACTTTTTAGTAATTTTCTCGCACATTTTCTTCTGCTGGATTTATCCAGGAAATTTATTTTCTCCTTATTTTTTTGCAAGTTATGTCCAAAAAGGGTGTCAAGCATTAAACACTCTCCTGCTTGAATTTATTTTTCACTTAGATATTTTTTTTCTTTCATTTATTTATTTATTTAGTTCTTTTACTTTTTATCCCGCTCGCTGAGTTAGAAAATCGGTATTTTTGAAGCAGTAGAACTATTCTAAAGAGACAAATGCTCCACATTATATTCGGTTATATATAGTTTTTCACAATTTCAAAAGAATTTAACGGGTTTAAATTGACGTTCGTTGTTGATTTTGAGATAATTGATCTCACTTCTGTTATGAATTTAATGTTTCTCTCATGCAGTTGCTAAAATGCAAAGGAATTTGATACTAAATAAACAAATGCAAGAACATTTCGGTAACCCATTTTATGGCAGTAAGCTTACCTTTTTTTAAGAATATCTTTAATTTTGGTTTTAAAAACCCTTTACCTATTTGTCTGTTTGTAAAACAAACTTAATCATACTTATTTAAACTATTTACTAATTTTAATTAGATTCTAATTTCATTATTTATGGTTAAAAGTAAGCACACAAGCTGTGCAAATGTTAATTTATTCCATAAGTAATAAATTTATTCTTTTTAAACATAAAAGCTCACGTAAGTGTTTATTTATTTTATTTATTTATTTATTTATTATTTCTAATTTTAGCTAATGTTTTTCACAAAAGAATGGGAAAATAAAAGAAAAGTTCCCTAAGTAAGGCGGTAAAGACTTTCATCTCTAAAAAAGTTCGTTTTTTTTTCAGTAAAATGTAAATCATTATACATTCAGTTAAATTTTGCTCATATATCAGTTGATGATACAAGGGCTAAATTTGCCATTACAGTCCCAAAAAAAATAATGATTTTTATGATTTTAGTGTTTTCATTCAGTGTCATTTCCTCCTCAATCTATTATAAATAGTTCCAGTTTCTGAAAAGCTTTTTAAATTGAAACTTTCATCCTTAAATGTTATGGTAATATAATTCAATACCGAAATATTAAATGTTTTTTCTACATATTTATATTGTATTACTCACATAAATTATAGCGATAATGTATCATGCACATCAAGCATGAAATCTAATTTTTGTTAGATCTATACATTTGCATTGGATCTGCAAGAGTCAAATACAGCCCTTTAAAAAGAAGGTAAATGTCACCTTGACCTTGCCCCTAATTTAAAAAAAAAAATTGTTTCTATTGTGTCGTTAAAACACCCAACATAAATTTTATTTCATAATATCTTTAGAAAATGGAAATTGCCTTTACCAAATTGGCATTTTTCTGATAGCCACTCATATATAGAAATTAACCGGCAAAAGGTTAAAATTTTTGAAATAAACGAAAATATATTCGTAAAACTGTCTCATTTGTGTAAATGGATGGCGCATTTTCATGTCATATCGTCAATATTGTAGAACACGGCAATAGAGTTAATAGTTTGGAATAAATACAAATGTACAGCATTTTTTTCATCAAAAATACCAAAAGTTACTCACCATAGCATAGTGGCAAATGACAATACTTCCAGACCTCAGGTCAGCAAATCCGCTGCAACTTCTCATCGTCATGATGAATTTTTTTGAACACACACAACAACTACGACTATCAATCAAATAAACTATTCTTAACAAATCAGCTAATGATTTACACCGTGTAGGAAATGCGGACAGTTCATTTTTGGCTAAAAATGGCACACTTATTAATTTTCAACTTGCCTTGAAATTTTCTATTTTATTGGCACAGGCAAATAATATTTGGCTGAAGAAGGTAGTTTCATAAAGGAATCTAATGGCTAACTCGGACTACTGAGATTTAGTCTTTAAATAAAAAACATCAAAGAACAAATAGTCATGCGATCAATAAAAGTTTCTCCAAATTGAAATGAATAATTTTAACTTGAAACCTAATGGCAAAGGAATAAAATTTTGCAGAATCAGACTTTTGGCGTGAGAAAAACAAACCTCAATTCTATTCATGAGTTGGAGTAATTGTATGCTCTAAACAAATTTAAAAAACACGCGATCCTAAAATAACAACTGAATTTCCTGAATCGGTATTACTCGTACGCGGAAAAAAAGAAGTCTCAAGGGCATGATGTCTAATAACATGAACTTAGGGCGGTTCTAAACAGGGCAATATGCACGAGCAACAATTCCATCTTAGCGTCGTGGAATCATCTTCGGAAATGCAAGAGGTGAGTTTGACAGCGGCTGTTTCCGGCAAGCAGGTTTCCGGATTTCAGACAAGAAGTAGCCAAGCAAGGAATATGGTTCACTGAACCAAAATCTTCGCTTGAAAGGAGAAATGCGTCGCCAAGACTTGATTTCTTATAAGCAGACATCGCCAAGTTTGCTAACGAGAAGTTTAATAGTTTCTTCTTTTTATAAACAGGGTAGGAAAAAAGTATATTTTGTTTATTATGAGGCTTTCCTCTTTCTGTACTCATGCTTAGACATTCAAATATCATTTTTTGCAATTGTAAAGCAATATTATTTTACAGAATTTGCAGCCGCAGATATGATTCACTAAAAGAGAAAAAAAAACAAATGGTAAATGTTAAGTCAACAATTTAAAGTTGCTTATTTATTTGTTTCAGTATTAATAATTACAAGTTAAATTTAACAATAAAAAATGAAAAGTGTACGTTTATAATGAAACATGTATGCAGTATATTATTTTATTATTTACTAGCTGACCCGGCGAACTCTGTTCCGCCTTAAAGGCAATAAATAAGAAAATTTTTGAATTTATTAAGTTTTTTATTATTAGAAAATACAAAAAAAAATTAAGTACCTACATTAATCATTCATTATTGTTTCTGTATTTTAGTACATAGGTTGCTCTTCACTAAAGTACCTTGTGATGCACAACATTTTTTGTTTTATTATCAGGCGCAAAAAGAAACAACGCAGATGGTCTTCCGACCCGTAAACATGCCACATATAATTGACCATGGGAAAAACAGTGATGTTCTAGATTCAAACCACAAACTTTTAAGGATTGGCCTTGTGATTTGTTAAAGGTCATGACAAATGCAAGACGGATCGGAAATTGAAGTCTTTTAAATTCAAACGGCATATCGGTTGGGATCATCGGGATCCTAGGAATGAGCAATCGTTTCTGACAGCTTATCACATATAAATTTCAAGGGAAGTAACGCGTTTGTTTATAATTTATTTCACGAAAAAGTCAAATAACACTCAACGCACCGCTAACTTACAACCTGTTTACTGCGCACCGGAAGCTGCCAGAACGTGTGCTTTATGTCGCTCAGCCATGGAGGTGTCAAAAAAGGCTTAGTAAAAAGGCTTAGTCAATAAGACAGTTTTTCTATTTATGTAACTGACACACATAAATTATAGCCTATGTCCGTCTCCTGGCTCTAAGCTACCTACCCACCAATTTTTAGCCATATCGGTACAGCCGTTCTTGAGTTATAAGTAGTGTAACTAACACGACTTTCTTTTATATATATAGATTTCAGTACATCGCTCACCGGCGATAGTGAACGTATCAAAAAATAGATCAATGATCAATTTAATCAAAAACCAAAGAAACATCAAACGCGTTCAAATGGAAGCAATAAGCAATTGTAATTGCTCAGAAAAAAAAATTAATTTGAATTTTGACGTCTTGATTCAAATTATGTTTTTTCGCAATCACCGGAAAGCGATAGGACGCTACTCATAGGTTTTCTTTTTTATGGAAATGACTCCCTGTCCCTCTCCTCCTCCCCTAAAATCAACTTTATTATTCCCGACTCTCTCGGCTTTACTTCTTTGGGCAAAAACAGCATCCAACACATAATATACCTCCGCAAGCATACCCTTCTTTTTGGAGGGGGAGTATCACAGCGTGTGTGTGTGTGTGTGTACCAGTGTGTATGCCAAATTGGTTTATATTATAGCACATATACTATTACATGCTCAGTAGATGTATGATGTTAATGTAATGAATATTTAATCTATGCACAATTAATTTTGTATAGATTAAATATTCTTCTTGTAAATTGTAAACTCTGATGATAATATCGTTTATACGCAACCACGCACCGGTTAATACTAACATCCAGCACATATACAATGTACATCGGGCATAGAATAGGTGTGAAAGTAAAAACCCGATTTGAAAAAAAAAAAAAATGCGAAGTTTATATTTAACATATAGCAGAAAATGTAAAAAAAAAAATCTACCTTCAAATATTTTATTTAAACAAGCAAAAATTTTACTGAACCTATAGTGAAACTGTATCCACCTATTACTTTTATAGTCTGAATCTGTAAACAATTCTTGAAAATATAGCCTTTCAATAAAATGCGCAGAAACTTTTCATAGAAAATTTTCCGACACAATTTATCATTTTTGGAGTATAACAGAAAGAAAGAAAGAAAGAAACCTTCAGTAACACCTTAGCACTTATCGCAGCCATTAGTATCTTTTAAAAGAGCACGAAAAAATAGCATGAATAAAGTGTTCTATTGAAACACAAAACGTTAAAACCTCACGAAATACACGAGTAGAAACTGAATGAACAACGGTTTTCGAAACATTTTTTAATTTTTTTGCTGGACATCTTGTTTGATTTCCAGGATTAGAAATGTTCGTGACCCATCAATCAAGAAGCAACACTTCCGATTCATCGTCACTTACCATGGGCGAATGACATAAAAAGCAACTCTTACTGACATGATGAATGCGAACTTCACGCAGCGAATCACGTGGTTTTGCCGGCATCGGAAACACTCTAGATTATTGCACAGAAAGCATTGATCCCGATTTTTTTTTTTTTTTTTTTTTGTTTTTTTTTTTTTTGTTTTTTTTTTTTTTTGTTTTTTTTAATTTTACATGTTTGCTGTCAATCTCAAAACTCCATTTCAAAAATTCTTCACCTTTCTTCCTTTTAATAATGTTATTACACTGTATGTGTCCTGTATTTTTAGGCTAAGTTCCTTCTCTAGATTGTTAAAGACATACCTTGTTGGAGAAAGTAATTTGAATTCTACTGGTTTAATTATTGAAAAAAATTTAAAAGAACTATTTTTACAACGAATGTTTATGTGGCAGAAAACCTTTCATAGAAAATTTTACAACATTATTTCTGATTTGTAGGGGCACAAGAAAAAAAAACCTTCAGTAGCATCTTTAACATTTATTGCAGCCATTAGTACCTTTTAAAAGAGCACGAAAAAAAGTATGAATAAAGTGTTCCATTGAAACACAAAACTTTAAAACGCGCGAAATAAAAGAGTAGAAACGGAACGAACAAAGGTTTCCAAAACAAAACAAAACAACAAAAAAAAAGAAAATGGTCATCTTGCTTGATTCCAGGATTAGAAATATTCGTGACCCATCAATCAAGAAGCAACACTTCCGATTCAACGTCACTTACGAAGTAAATGACATAAAAGCAACTCTGACAGATGAAACGAATTTACACGCAGCGATTCACGTGGTTTTGCCGGCATCCAAACATCGTAGGCATTACAAGAAGCATTGACCCCGAAAAAAAAAATTTTCTTTTTTTTTCTTTTTCTCTTGTAGAGAAGATTCTCGCAACCTCTCACAGGTAGTTTCACCTTCAGGTGTGGGCACTCCGCTTGAAATGCCTTCCTTTAAAGGTTTAGAGGAAATTGCTACGAGGAAAATTTCTCTCGTGATTCAATATGTTGCTCATATGGTGCGTGGTTATTTTTCTGCTGTGTATTGGGATGGAAAAAATAGAGGCATCCGGGGTAACTTTCATTAATTACGGTTAATTTCGCGTTTTTCTTTTTTCTTTTTTTTTAAGTTGACTTAAAAAAGAAAGAAGAAATAGACGACCTGTTTTCGACTCACCTTTCTTGGTTTTTCTACCTTTTATTATATAAAAAAACAGAATCTATATCTATAAAAATGGACTTTTTTTTGTATGTTTCTTCCTTATACAAATCCACAGTTTTCGTCGGATTTTCATCAAACTTGGCACAGACGTTCCTTGGAGCAATAGAATTCACATAGGCAAAATTTTGAAATTTAAAAAAAAATCCAAAAAGCTCAAAATTCAAATTTTTTGTCTCAAACTGGCTATTTTCTTTCAATTTTGAATCGATAGAGTAATAGAGATAAGCCTTTAAGCATACAAATTGATAAAATTTAACACATTTAAATATGAGTATTTTCCAACAAAGATTACGATTAACAATGAATTATCAATTTAAGGCTCACCTATTTCATTTTAGCATGAAATAAGTTAAAAACAGTTATAATTCATGTTTTAATTACCATGTATCTAATGAGCATCCAGGCAACACCGAGTAATAAGCTAGTCTCTTCTCTACTAATAATAAAGCTGAAGGTGGATCTGTCTGTCCTTCTTTCCTTCCTTCCTTCTGTCTGTCTGTCTGTTACGCGCGTAGCGCCAAAACCGCTCGGTCGATTTTCATGCCACTTGGCACAAAATTAGTTTGTAGCATGTAGTTTTGCACCTCGAAGCGATTTTTCGAAAATTCCATTTCGTTCTTTTTCTATTCGAATTCTTAGCTTAAATTCGATAAAATAGGGAAGAAATATTTCATACACATTTTCAAGTCTTATGTCATTCGAAAGCTTGAAACTTTCTGCACAAAATGAAGTTTTTTCGAAGTTTCTACGGTCATCAGGAGAGCTGTAACAATTGTTTTTAGAATCCCGGAATTCAAGGCTTACCTTCAGTAAAGCAAGCCAAACGATTCTAAAATGGTTGAACTCGAGAATAAAATTTGTTTGAAAAGATAGATGAAATGAATTATTTTATCAACGGAAATCAACTTTTCATGTTGTTACCATGGTTACGTGTTCATACTTATTTTTGTTTCGTTCTTTTTCCAGCGTTGCCAGGCGTAGTATTTTTGATACTACGGTAGTATTTTTTCGGCCCAAATAAGGAGCGTAGTATTTTTCCGGCAACCCTGTTTCCAAAAAACTAATGACTTAATTAAAAGATTTGGCGGATTTTTTTTTTTTCATTTTCATAGATTTCGCATTTTAGCAACATTGATTTTGGCAACGTTTGGAAACAGTAGTATTTTGTAATATTTTTTTTAGAGGAGGCGTAGTATTTTTTTGTTTCAATTCTCTGGCAACCCTGTCTTTTTCCCGGTGAAAATGCTTTGGGACCTTACTTGGCGCGTTTTTGCGTGTCTCGCGGAAATGAAAGCTTTGAGAGAAACTACGTAAAATAGCCAGGGTTACCACGCTTGGCGCGCCTATTTCCCATTTAGCGAGAAAAGGGTACCTAAAGCACAGATTAACCAAATATCGTATCAATTGCGATATTGCATAGTTCTTTTAAAAGTGTAAATCAGTGTTCATTTCAATGCAGACAAAAGGGATATGAATTGGCGCGACGACTTGGCCATATATCGCCAAGCTTTTGGTCGCCAAGTATTTGCCGCCAATTTGGCGACATATCGCAAAGTTGGCGAAAAAAATTGTTTTCTTTTTTTTATTTGGACTCAATTTGGCGCTATTGGCGATATTTTGCGAAAGATTCACTAAATGATGTTAAAATCGGCGATGTTTAGGAGAATAATCATTGTAAAACATTTTTTTGCATTGTTTCGTGGCAAACTAGGGATATAAATGCTTGAACTGTTACCTTGCTCACTCCAAGCACTATTTTAGCACTTAAGTCATCTACTAAGAAATTTACACGTAAAGTTAAGTAGCGTGGGGTCCATACCAGATTTTTATATCATACTTTGAAGGAATTATAGTTGAATTACAACTAAAATAGAGCATTTTTTCTGCTATATCAATTATTTTACAAATGAACTTTTAATTTTTCACCACGGGCAAAGCCGTGCGGGTACCGCTAGTAAGCAATAAAATAAAATAAGTAAAGAAAAGAAAAGAAATGGCAGTCTCCGGAACTGGCTGACAGTATTGAAAGAACGTCTAATGTTAAAACAAGTAAGAAAAGTAATGATGACTAGACTGATGGTAATAAATGTACTACAGTGAACTCTCAGTTATGCGCCGGCCCAAGGGACCAACAGAAAAAGTGAACAAGCCTATTTAAAGGACTAAAACGCAACATAGGTTCTAATGAGAAAATGAATAAGAATGTTTCTATAGACAAGGGACGTACTATTACTACGGTTTGGCACAATTACTGTAACGTAACTATACAATGATAAAGAGAAAACAAAAATTGTAGCATGCCTAATTAGATACTGTCCCCTTTGAAACGATCCATAATAGGTAATTGTTCCTCTCTGAACTCTAGTTCATACGGAAAAAATGCCTTCCGTGAGTAATAAAGGCGAAAGATTAAAGAGGAAAGTGAAGAAAATTGCTTATTTTTTTAAAGAAAATAAATTGAATTTTCAACATTTTTAGGGAAAATTCGGCGCATAATGAAATATTGATCTTTCGAGCGACGCATAAACGAATGATACTATCATTATTTTGCTATGGAATGTGCTGGGACCATTTAAAATCGTCGTATAAGTGAAAAAGGCGCATAAATGAGCGGCGTATAAGTGAGAGTTCACGTATTTAATTATTGCGAGTCCGTTGGCAATTTGCCGTTGGAAAAAAATTTGAACCATTCAATGGACAAAGACATTTTACCAAAGGATTATAAATGTTAATTTTATTATACCCTGTGTAACGAGAGCTGGCGGCTCAAAGTAAAATTAATTTCCCACTGTCCGACGACGTTATGGACTTTCATCCCACTTAGCTTTTGCAACAATGGTTAAATGCAAACGGTTAAAATTGCTTCGTGAGTAAACTATTATTCTATTGAAAAATCAACGTTCTTAAGCACAACATTTTCTTTTGCTGTATTAATGTATGACTAGATTTCCTAGAAAGCGTTGAGAAATAACTGAGACATGAGGATACAAATGAAAGCGTAAGCCTAATTCGATAAACATAAAATAAATGAATAGCCTCAACAGTAGTGCAAAAAGGAAAAAGAAGAGTGGAGCTGTTTTCCTTCGTATAGTTTCCATAGAGACACCACACTTCTAAACCTAATACGACGATTTTAAAGTAACCGAGTATAATATAGTTTTGGTAATATAATAAATATGACTCTCAAAGTATAAACGATGAAGGAATAACAAAAAGTTCCGTCCTGAACTAAATGAGCCTACTTTACCGATATGCCAACATCGAGATTCTAGAATCTGATCAATATTCTCTTCATCATCTAAGACTGCTAATTATGTCAAACATACATTTTTAGCATTTCAAGCTGATTTCTAAAAACAAATATGGCTCTATCATCTGATACAATAGATAACGTAAAACGTACTTAAACAAATATAGTAGCACACTATAAACAATGCTGCTAATATATTTTTTTCAATAAAAATTCTTTAGTTGGTTTTAAACAATAAAATAGTTAAAAATAGATAGTATATCACAATAAAGCAGTGAATAACCGCCCCTAAGCAAGGGCTAAGGCAGGAACATGCAATACACCGCCAACTCGGCTATTTCGATCCGTGGACTGCAGTTTCGCGCTTATTGTGCTTTCATCAGCATGGAATACGAAAGTAGCCGAGTTGGAGGCCAAAATCCTCTTATAGAGCAAAAGAGAGCGAAAAAAAACTGGTAGCTAATGTGAAATTAGAATACCAGTGAGCGACCGCACATGGGAACGTTACAACTCGTAAATAAGATTAGAATAGATACCAGCGAGTATTCGCTGGTATTCTAATTTCACATTAGCTACCACTTTTTTTCGCTCTCTTTGCTCTATAAGAGGATTTTGGCCTCCAACTCGGCTACTTTCGTAATCCATGCTGATGAGCGCACAATAAGCGCGAAACTGCAGTCCATGGATCGAGATGGCCGAGTTGGCGGTGCATTGCATATCACAATAATCACATTTTATCAAAGAGAAAAAAAAATCGTTTGTAGTTATTTCTCTTCAGTAAAATTAAAACGCCACGGGTTTTATTTTTAATCCGTTGTCAACATTTAAAATTTAATAAAAAAATAAATATACTTCGATAAACCATTAAATGAATAATAAAATGCCCTCTTGGATAAATAATTTTAATTAAAAAAATCGCCTGCTGAACTCTTTCTTCATGCTTAAAATTAATTCACTCGTTTCCCGTTGCCAAAAATAAAATTAATTTATTAAAACTTAAGCATGACAATGAAACAAATCATCTCAACACCCATTATTTTACAGAAGGAACCAGGACTGCGGAGCGGAGTAGAGAGAACTGATTTTAGGTTAAAAATGTCGGTGACTGCAAATGGGAAGTGGTTGGCTCGATACTGAATCTTTGAGCAGTGGAAATTTTAGTTGAAGAGCATTTTCGGCTTTTCTCTCAATTGCGAATGATTTTAAACGAGTTTAAACTCCAAACACATATCGCACACAAATATATCAACCCGGGAAAGCCAATTTGTTTTGAAGTATTAAATTGAAAAAAAAAAAATCCTTAATCCCTTGTGGTGATTAAAGATGTCATTCTCAAACAAATGAAGATTTAAAAAAACAATCCGGAAGCTTCAAAAATCGCAATGGCTCCCACTGCGCCGTTATTTAAAGCCTCTTGGTTCCATTAAATCTTTTGTATCACCTAATCAACAACCCCCTCTCACAAAGGACCAGGTTAACGACTTGGAATCGTTTTCTTCCTGCTGCTGTTTCATGCAACAATCGTGGCATTTGATTCCGTTTCATGAAATAGGAAAATAAGAGGACTCTTTTAAAAGATTTCATCTCTTTTATATTTTCTTTTTGCATTTTCCCCTTTAAAATAGAGTTTTGTTATGTAACAAGCTTAAGGAAATTGTCACTGGAAAGAAAATTGTCTTTGTCTTTCCTTCTTTTTTCCTAGGTGGTTAGAGTTGCATGTTTGCGGAAATAGAAGACGCTCATTACAGAATTAAAAATTGATCTAAATTTACAACTGAAACAAATGAAGGCTTGGAGGATTTTATTCTGTAATTATTTAGAAAGTTTTTGAGCCAAATTGTTTCACATTTTGTGCTTAACACTCACAAACCAGCATTATGGAAATTGAACTTTATGTTCAGTAAGGTAAGGTTAGTTTCCTTATACAAAAAGTCCTAGCTTGGGGCTCTATGGCTTATTCGAATACAGCATAATTTTCTGTTGTCTCCCGAAAATTTCAAAGTAAAGGAACTTTCCTTTAAATTTAAAATCGCTGAAGTAAAAACATTGCATTTCTCAAGAAAAGTCATTTCATCTTTTTTTTAATGAATTAATAACACTGATGTCTCACATCTAAAGTTGCAAAATTTTAAACAGCAACTTTGGATACTGATTTCGCCCCCCCCCCCCCAAAAAAAAAATATCCTTAATTTGTTTTTCTCTCTTAGAAGAGCATTTCAGAACTTGTTTATTTTTCGTTGTTGTTTCCCGAATAGCACGAAAGCACGGACCACTTCATTTAAAAATATGTTGGATTGTCGAGAACGTAGGACGTGCTTATAGTTCAAGATCCGACTGGGTTTTACCTACCCTTATCGAGTTTCCTAATATGTTATATAAAAAAATGTAGCTAAACATATCTGTACCTCAGAACCAGACTAACGTAAGTCCATTTTCGTCATTTTTCAGTAGAGGGGAAAAACGATGTATTCGACAATCGTTTGTCCGCTCTACCGAAAAATGACGAAAATCGACTTACGTTAGTCTGGTTCTGAGGTACAGATATTACAAACATGATGGTATAAGGCCGGCTAAACAAAAGTGCTCCTTTCATAGGATTGTGGCGATTTTAAAATTTCAATAATGAAGTCATTTTTCATATTTTCTGCAGTTATCTTCAAGTTAAAGAAGAAATTTAGCAGAAAGCTTTGAAATGCCTAGTTTTTTGTTTTTTTTTTTTTTTTTTTTTTTTGCAGATTTTTTTTAAAGCACCTAAATTCTTAATAACATAATCATTTTCTTGCGAAAATGTAGAGTTTTGAGCCGAATAAGTGTTATTCGTGAGAGATTTAGATCCGCTTTCAGTTTTCAAAAATCTGCAGATTCTTGAAAAATTTGAAGGCATCTGCAGAAAAACTGCAATTTTACTCAACTACTGGAGCTTCAGATTGCGACAACCCTATGATTGGATCACTTTTGCTTAGATAACCCTGTGCCATCGTGTTAGGAATATTTTTATCTACATTTTTATGTATAACTTATTAGGAACCCCGATGAGGGTATGTATGCCAAGTCGGATCGCAGACTAAAACGCGTTGTCGCAGATCCAACCTTATTTCAAGATGAAGTGGTTCGTTTCCGCTTCCGGCCGACCCGCCATCTCTTCGCGGTTTAACTATACCGTATCTTTTCTCCTCCAACTGAAGCTTTCTGACGTAACGTTATATGATTGCACAAGTTTACAAAGGCACATTGCTATAAAAATATACTCCATACAGGCCCGTCATTTAGGGGGTCAGGGGGTCAATTGCCCACCCCCCCCCGGCTTTGAGAAGTCAATGTATTTACAAATAAAGGGGCGTGGTTTTTGCTGTTTTCCGATGAAATTGCATTGTGTTTGCACCCTTTGCCCCCCTCCCCCCCTAGAAAACTTGAAATGACGTCCCTGACTCTATACCTCATAGAAACGAGCTGTTATCTCTATCTCTTTTCTACCAATAATAAAGCTGGAGATGGGTCTGTCTGTCTTTCTTTCCTTTCTTCTTTCTTTCTTTCTGTCTATCTGTCTGTCTGTGACGCTCTTATAGCGCCAAAACCGTTTGATCGATTTTCGTAAAATTTGACACAAAATTAGTTTGTATCATGGGGTGTGCATTATGAAGCGTTTTTTCGAAAATTCTATTTCGTTCTTTTTCTATTCTAATTCTTAGCTCGTTTTTCATACAAATTTAATAAAATGGGGAAGAAATATTTCACACACACTTTCAAGTCTCTTGTTATTCAAAAGCTTGAAATTTTCTGCTAAAAATGATGCAAGTTCGAAGATTCTACAAGCATTAGAAGAGCTGTAATAATTGTTTATAGAATCCCGGAATTTAAGGCTTGCCTTAAGCAACCCAAACGATTTTAATTGATTAAGCTCAAGAACAAAATTTGAAAATAAAGATGAAATGAATTATGTTATCAAACGGAAATGAACTTTTCATGTTGTTACCATGGTTACGTTTTTATATCCTTTATTTGTTTCGTTCTTTTTACTTTAATAATTTTTAAAATATGTATTTGTTTTTGTAACAATCCAAACTCCAAGCAATATTAAAATGAGTTACATGAAATATTTTAACTGTTGAAAAAAAATCATCTGCTTTTATTTCCTCAGTTTTTAAGGAATTAAATTTCAGTAAACTATAAAAATATCGTATAAATTGCGATATTGCAACGTTCTTTCTGAAATGCTTCATATCGAAAAATGTATTATTTTGTTTTTAAAGCTCGGAAAGAAAACTTCCTTCTTCTTTTAAACTTTGGTAAGATCTCTGTTGGTTTCTGTAAGCAACAAAATGTTCAAATTTTCTCTTTTGACTTATTTTTATATCATACTTTTAAGGAGGAATCATAAGTAAAATTAAGTATTCTTTCTGCCATATCAATTTATTACCAAATGACCTTTTAACTTTATACCAATGGCAAAGCCGTGCCGTTCCGGCACGGCTAGTTCAAAATAAGCTAGTACAAAATAAGTTACATAAAGAGTTCAGTAAATGAAGTGAATTTGATTGAATTCTGAAATTCGGCGATGGAGAGTCATTAAGTTTCCCTATATCACTATCGGAATATCAAGTATCCTCGAGTAAAGCTCCTTCGGGAAAATAATGGAGTTAAACACCAAACTTAGCAATTTTAGAATAGCTATACTAGACAGCAACTGAAGTTCACACTAACGTCACGCCGCGCGGAACCAATAAGAGCTCACAAGCAGTTAGGGAGCTCCTCTAATTCGCATAAGTAGGCGGTGACGTTTTATCTAGCTCGTTTTTCATAGGCTGATATCACAGTGACGTCACGACGTCAGTGTCAAGAAACCTTACAGTGCAGTATATAATGATGTTGACCGAATAAATACCAAGTGGGTATAGTTAATATTTTTTTAATGTACCTTATAGGTATTATTTGCCTTAGGTAACTGACCAAAAAAAACTTTTATTTGAAAAAGAAAGTAAAACTTGAGTTGCAAAATCAGTATTCGTAACATTTACAGAAAAAAGTATGAGGCACACTTAGAAAACTAAATGGAAAATGTTAGGAAACTTTTAATTTAAGTGATAATTCAGCAAATGTGAGAGCAGCTTTTATATTGATAAACAAAAAATATCAAAATATTGTAGTACGAAGCTTTTTTTCGCCATTCTATTTTTTATTTACCGATATTTCATGATAAAAATCAACTCAAACTTTTTTTATGAAGTGCAACTGAACGCGTAAATTATAAACTATTAAATCGAACCACCCAAGCAAAGTTCTACTAAAATCTAAAAACCAAAGTGACAAGAATATTGCCATTTCATTTAAACTTCCTGCAAATAAAAACTAGACAAAGATGATGTATAAAGCAGTGAGTAACCGCCTCTAAGCAAGGGCTAAGACAGGAACATGCAATACAGCGCCAACTCATGCATTTCGATCCTCAAAATCGTTCACTTTCGTATTCCATGCTGATGAGGGCATAAGAAGCCCGAAACTGCAGTCTATGAATCAAAATGAACGAGTTGGCGGTGTATTGCATGTTCCTGCCTTAGCCCTTGCTTAGAGGCGGTTACTCACTGCTTTAAACCGCCAAGTCGCTCATTTCGATCCATGGAATTATCCATATGCCTATTGTTTAAAGGATTCTCCAGGTAAATTCTACAACCCTTAAAAATAAATTATTGGGTACAGACTCATATATGACATATTAGACACTTCTTTTCCGAAATTGTGTAATTATACAAATATAAGTCTTAGTTTTTCAAATCGACAAATATGGTGCCCTCAAAAAAAGACTCAGGTTCGGAAAAAATGGAACAAATGCCAAATTTAGCGACAGATTAGCTATCTACATTGCAAGAAATGAACTGTTGTTTTTACAGTATAATACTGAAAGCCGATGTCCCAATTTAAAACCGTTGCATTTCGCAGTAATAAACTGCAAAACTAGTATTTTACAGTTTCGTATAGTAAAGTTAGAAATTTTAGTTTATTGCCGTAAAATTTAGCTTATGGGCGATTCTCTGTAAACTCGTCATTTTTCACATGAAATCTGTCCGGGTACGGTTTTTTGAAATGTTCGTATAATTGTAAAACTACTGCTCAGAAAATGAGCCTATTACTTTTGTTTGAAAGAGGGCCAATTGAAGTTCGTGTTTTTTTGATAAATCATGATAGGTGGTAAGTCCCCTTCCGAGTATAACTAGGCAGGGGACTGTGCCAAGTGACTGTGTTTTTGCTCTTTGTTGCGTAATATCTGCAAAACTATTGGAACATAATTAAATACTAGACTACCTATAAATTTAGGCATAAATCGTGTACATAATAACTAATATGTTTTGTAATTGAATTAATTGACATTAAGAGCAAGAATCTGAGAGAGTCACACCTGTGATTCATGACCTCTCAGATTTTTTCCAAAAAATTACCAAATGTTTATTATCTTATTGAAAGACCAAATCCAGAATGTTTTGCCCTAAAGTTGAAGGTGCGGCATCAAAAATTAAGCGGATTTTCAAGACATGGAAGTTGCTGTGAGCCAAAACTCTTACCACGAACTGTTTAACTCCAATTTTCTTTTTGTATATGGAATATAGAAGGTTGAAACCTTACAAAATGAGTGTTAAGTTTGAGGTAAGTTGTTGCCGTAAGGTCAGTAAAGGCCTTCAAAACAAGGCATTTGACGTTTTTCAGCGTTTTTGAGGTCTAAAAACAGCTTGTACATTTCAGTTGGCACGGCAAAAGTAGTTTCGTTTGAAAGACCAGTGTAAGCACTTTAAAATAATATATAAATAACGGAGGAAAGTTCAACGTGCTTTTAGTTGCGTAAGGCCGAAATATGAAAAATGTCATATTTTAGCGATATTCAAACGGTCATAACTTCCTCTGCCAACAACATATTGAAATATTTTTTTTGCCAATGTCATACTCTATTCTTTGTCTTAACAGAACAATTGAGTCCTTTGAGGCGAAATGTGAAAATTTTTTTTACAAAAAATGTATTTTTTCCTGTGTATTTTTTGTAAAAAAAAATTTCACATTTCGCCTCAAAGGACTCAACTGTTCTGTTAAGACAAAGAATAGAGTATGACAATGGCAAAGAAAATATTTCAATATGTTGTTGGCAGAGGAAGTTATGACCGTTTGAATATCGCTAAAATATGACATTTTTCATATTTCGGCCTTACGCAACCATAGGCGGACTTAGGCTGTTCATTCTGGGGGTGCAGAATACCGGGGCCCGAGGGGGGGAGAGCTGGTCGGGGCCTGGGAGTTTGACCTGCGGGGGGGGGGGTATTCCACATGTAGAACAAGGCTCCGGGGCATTCTTTCAGAAAATATTATTATTATTTTTTTTGGGGGGTTTAATCATCATTATAGTTGTTTCGAAGTAAAAGAAACTAACAATGTACCAATGAATACCCAACTGCAGTGAATACGATTTTTCTATACTACGGCCCACTGAATAATATATAATTATTTGATTTATGTAATGATTAATTTGCTATTATTATTTCCTTTTTTTAATGGATAAAAATACTGTTATTTTTAATATGATGTTGATATTATCGTAGCAACATTTGCTCGAAAAAAGGTACGAAAATAGGAATTTATTAACATGACTCTTGTCTAAAATGAATTTAAGGAACATAAACTATTACAAAGCTCAAAATACAAATATAATTCTTTAAACAATGCTAGTAAAATAATAGAGTGAAGTTATTGCAATAAAAATAAATACATCAAAAATAACTTTAAAGAACTTCAAAAGTAGTTCAATAGTAATAGTAACAAGCTGAGACTCACTTTCATCGAATTCGGAAGTAATTGGTGGAAAGCTGGAAATTTTTTTATAATACTTCCCTCCAAAACTTTTTTCAAAATTGAAATTATTTATGCTACCTTTGACGGACGTTGGAGGAGCAAGACTCCTCTGGGAAACTTACTGAAACTTAAATTCTAAACACGCAATTTCAGGCTATCTTTAGTGACGTTAAAGGAATTGAGAAGACTCGGGGCATCTCTCCTGAAATATTTTGACACTGAAGCACAACTCAGGATATATTTCTTCATAGTATAGTAAAAGAAAAGAAGATGAGTTTTCTTTTTTTTTTTTTTTTTTTTTTTGAACTGAAGTCTCATTTAAGTTATCTTTGGGAAGTAAAAGTTCAAAGACCCTCCCCTGAAAGACTTTCGATATATAGATGCGCAATTTCGTGTTCTCTTTGGAGACGTTAGACACAAAAAGTGGTTAGGGATCTCCCTCCGAAAATTTTCAAAATTGAAACCTTAAGCCATCTTTACTTTAGACCATCTTTGGTAGTAACGTTAGCAAGGACTCTCTCCCGAAATGTTTTGAAATTAATGTTTTAAAAACATTTTTATTTAGGTTATCTTTAATACCGTCAAGAGAAGAGGCAGGATTCGAGCGCTGTGCCCCGAAATTTTGCGGCATTGAAGCTTCAAGAATGCAATTTTAATCTCTATTTTTTGAAACTGAAGGTTCAAAATTTTACTTTTAGCAGAGGTGCCCATTACCCCCAAGAGCAAAAACTTATCATCCATGAATTCCCCGAAGATCCCTCTAAAAACGAGAGCCACACATGAAAGAAGAAGAAAACAAAAACTTTTGAAAATGCCCTTTAAAAATAATTCAATAGCGCCGCTTAAGCCATGATTCTTGATAGGAACAACTGCTGTTAGGCTTTGTCTGACAACATTTAGGATAACAAAAGGATTTAGGGAGTCTTCCGGAAATTTTTGGGCATAGAGACTATAATTCGGAAGCTCTCTCTTTTCTAAAAACACATTTTAGAGCTGAAGACTATAGAAAACTAAGGGGGGGGGGGATATCAAATACCGTTAACTGTTTGAATTTTAAATCTCTAAAATGCCATTTGAGGCAATGCTTGACAAAGGTATTGAAAAAGAAGCGGGAAAAAAACTCCCTTCCGAAAATTTTGGATATTGAAGTCTTGAAACTGCAATTAAATTACACGTTGTAAAAGTGAAATTTTAAGATCTCTTTGGACTATTTAAGTGGGTCATGAGCCTTCTTTGAATTTGTGCTTGGCGGCTACACGGGCCTCGCCATCCTACCCTAAACCCGCCACTGAGAGGCACTCTACTCTTTAATTTCACCCCTGGTAAAGAGATTGAAAATTACGTGCCACTTCCAGCACGGCCGGCTTGGACTGTTACCGCTTTTCGATTTTTTTTTTCTTTTGTTCAGCTGAAAGATTGGAAATTATTTGTGCAATAACTAAACCCGAAAATGATTGCGCTTTATTTTAAATTTATTGCTGGGAGAAATGATTACACTTTATTTTAAATTTATTGAGTGTAGCATTATTTTAAAGACTCTTACTTCCTGACTGACTAGCTAGAAAAAAAGGGGGAATGAGAAGAAAGAGAGAAATGTAATTTGCTGAGTATTAATCTACATGTGTTGAATATTTTTCATTTAAACATTTCTATTCAAAATGATTAGGATTTTTTCTATGCGTTTTCTAATTGAAATATCTTCACTTTCCCAAGACACGTTATTTTTTCTCTTGAGTAAAGCGCAAGGGCTCCCTGACCCTCTTGGGTTGCACCACTACCTGGTGCCATCTAACGAATTATTATCAGCAATAATTATTTATTTATTTATGTATTTCAAGCTAAAATTATGTAAATAATTAAAGTGGTAAACCTTAACCAAATAATAATAACTACCTTTATTTAAAAAAAACAAAATCGAATTTTTTTTTTGGGGGGGGGGAGGGGTATAGGAGGGAAAGACCCTCTGGGGCCCTCCCTTACATACTCATTTGAAAACAATGTTAATAGAGAGTGAGCTTTTTTTCTTAAGGATTTTTTTTTGAGCAAACACGAACCGAACACCTATTTTTGAAAAAATCTTTCTCGATTTCGGGGGGGGGGGGCGCCCTTGGTTAGAGCTGTGGGAATAAACTAGGGGTCCTCAGAAAAGTACAAGCACGTGTTTAACGACGTCAGTTGAACGCTTTCGGCTGTTTCCCTCGAGGCGCGTGTTAGAGTAAAGAATTCGGGGGAAAATAGACCTCAGAAACGTGTTCTTAAAGAAAATTTTTTGCTCTACAATAATCAAGTTAACTGAGGATTTTTCCCCTAGAACCCCTCGGGTGATCGAGAGTATACTGTATTAATTTTTGAAATAATCGTTAAGCAAGAATTTTCTATCCAGTTACGCATTTTTATTTGTTTATTTCAGTAAGGGAAAAAAGTTTCAAACTAGCTGTTTGATGAAAAATTTTTAATTTAATTTTTTTCGTAAAGTCCGGCCAAAATGTTGGGGGTGCGGCGCACCCCCTGGCACCCCCGTAAATCCGCCTATGTACGCAACTAAAAGTACGTTAAACTTTCCTCGGTTATTTATACATTATTTTAAAGTGCTTAAACTGGTCTTTCAAACGATACCACTTTTGCAGTGCCAACTGAAATGTACAAGCTGTTTTTGGACCTCAAAAACGCTAAAAAACGTCAAAAATGCCTTGTTTTGAGGGACTTCACTGACCTTACGGCAACAACTTACCACAAATTTAACATTCCTTTTGTAAAGTTTCAACCTTCTATATTCCATGTACAAAAAGAAAATTGGAGTTCAACTGTTTCTGTTAAGAGTTTTAACTCACAGCAACTTCCATGTCTTGAAAATCCGCTTAATTTTTGATGCCGCACTTTCAACTTTAGGAATCCATGAAAACTAAACAACTCAACTTTAAAACAAAACATTCTGGATTTGGTCTTTCAATAAGATAATAAACATTTGGTAATTTTCGGGAGAAAATCTGAGAGGTTATGAATCACCCCATAATGCTAGGCGTGACAGTTTCTCAGATTCTTGCTCTTAATAAACTCACTTCCCAGAGGACTGTTTTCGCAACGACCCTGATGCATACTTTTATCACAAATGTGGCTCTCAAACTAAGCAAAGTAGCGTTTCAACACCGTTCTCGGCGATTTCGGCAAATTCACACTTATTACTTTAAACTTCATGCCAAAAATAATTTTCAAAAGTTACAGATTTTTCGTATTACAGCTTTGAATTTGTTGCAGGGGACTGTTTGAAAAAATATGAGTCAGTCGCCAAATTAATCAACGACACCCACTGAAGATGACCGCCGCAGTTGCGATCGAAACGTATGGATTAAAGCCATTTAGACCACGGCACAACAGCCCGGAATCCTTAACTAGTATTAACTCCGGATAGACTTTACATGACAATTTTAAGTTTTAGAAATACGTAATTATACCCTATTTCATAAGAAAAATATAGCTTCATTATTCTATTTTTAGATATTAATTGCCAAATTTATGCAGTGTTAATAGGTTTTTTGAAGTACTATCTTTAACAGTTAGACTATGGGATTGGAACAACCAGGGGACTGTGTTTTTGGCGCTTAGATAATTTCTAGAAAAAAAAAATTAAATTATCACTTCAAATACAATTGGGCCACAAAGTATTCATGCTTTGCTTGTATTAAGAGCGATAATTACTTTATTACACTTTATTATTTTTAAAATACTCAGTCTGGACAGCTAATTACCAGTTTACAGAGAATCGCCCTTATACTGTAAAAACAACAGTATAATACTGGCAGCAGAGGCTTCAGTTCAAAACTGTAAAAAATTCGGTAATAAACTGTAAAATTCGCAATTTTACAGCTTACTGTTAAGTTGGCGAACTTACAGTATATTACTGTAAATTTTGAAATTTTTGCAGTTTACTATAAAATTAGCTGTATTATACTGTAAAAACGACATTTATTTTTTACAGTGAGGGTTCGAAAAAAATGGAATAAATGCCAAATTAAGCAACAGATTAGCTATCCATAAATCAAATTAGACACATTTTAGTCAGATTAGATGCAAAAATCAGATAAGGCAGCTACACACCAGGATATATGCTATGCAACAATACAAATGCACGTTTTAGTTTATTCAATCGATACATACACTAACCTACATGATACTCAGAAACTCATGAAGAGAGAAGGGGAAAAATCGTCTCAATTGAATGAATACGGATGTTTATTTTTACTCTTATCTCTTTAAAAGCCAATTAAAACCTTCCAGTTATTTGAGCAGAAATATTCTTTCCGTAAATTACCCGAAGGAAATAGCTTTACTAATATAAATGTCATGAGATTTGACACATTTTCAGTAAGAAGGTAAAACTTTTTGCTTTAAGACTTCCGGCAAACTTGTAATTACAGGTATCAATTTGGATGTTTCGCCTAATTTGCTGAATGCGTTCGCGTTTAAGTGAAGATTTTCGAGATTTTTTATCCAGATTTATCTGAGGACAAACTTATAAGGAAACTGAAAAGAATAATTTATTCAAAAAGTTGAGTCTTGATCTCGTCTGATTTGTCTGTTATTAACTTTTGCACGTTTTAAGGAAAAATGATTATATGGAGATTGGGTTCCACTAAACAAAGTTAAAAATTTTAAAAATGCAGTGCAGCCACGGTAACTCGACACCCTACAGGTCCCCTGCAACTCATGATGCGCAAGGTTCACACATTAAGGGTAAACTCCCAACCGGAATGTTGGGGACCTTCCCCGATGCAATAAGCATCCAAGACCATCCCCGAGTTAATTACGACGAGTTTTCTCGTGACGTCTGTATGTACGTATGTATGTGCGTATATATGTATGTATGTATGTATATATGTATGTATGTATGTGCGTGTGTATGTCGCATAGCTCAAAAACTGTCTGCCATAGAAGCTTCTAGTTTGGTATGTAGTCTCTTGCGGGGGAGGGGCTAGTTGTGCACCTCCCCTTGTGGTTGCATTCAAATGTTCCCAAAGGGGTCTTTTGCCCCTTTGTGGAGGTAAATCAGTATTAATTTCAATGCAGACTTAAGTGATATGATTTGGCCCTACCATTTGGCGATGTATCGTCAAGATTTTGGTCGCCAAGTTGGGGACAAATTTGGCGATATTTTGCGAAAAATCCACTGAATAATGCTGAAATCGGTGATAGTTAGATAATTAATCATTGCGAAACTTTTTTTTTTTTTGCATTGATTCGGGGCAAACTAGGGGTATTTATGTTTGAATTGTTATCTTGATCATTCTAAGCGCACTATTTTAACACTTAAGACATCTATTACGTAAAAGGAAGTAGTGTGGGGTTCACACCAGATTTTTCTATTCTAAGTTACTAACTGCTTGTTATGCCATGTTATAAGAAATCAGTTTAAAAAGTTACTTTTAGAAAGAACTTGCATTCAGTTATTCTGAAATTTAAAGGGTAATTTTGAAAATAAGAATAAGCAACTTACTTTATACGTGATCAAGACTAGATGGAACCGCTTGAAGCATTCGCGCGTGACAGTAGCAGTAATTTAAAAATTCGATTTTTTTGACAGTAATTTTTCGAAAAACAGGTTCAAAATTAATTGTTATTTTTGCCGATTTAAAAGAAAATGGAATGATCGCTTACTTTTTTTATTTCAGTGAAGTCTTCTAGAAACAACAAAAAAGCACCTTTAAGAGATATTTACTCATGCTAAAATAAACATCTTTTCCAGCGTTAACCCTTTAAGCGGTCAATTATTTTACCAGAAATGCTTCCAAAAAAGGCATATTTTTTTATTGCATAAGTACCATACTTAACAGAATTCGAATATTAAGAATTTTTTAATTTTTCTTTTTTTTTTTTTTTTCGTTTTCAATGCTTTTACAACATTTTTTATTTTACAATTTTTGTCACAAAACCGAGAAATATTTGCTTTCTTCAAGTACATTCTGCATGCAGTAAATAATGGTTTGCAAATTATGAAAAAATTTCTCTCACACTTAGTGTGAATTTTGAGGTTTACAATTTTCCGAACAGTTCGGGCAAACCAGAAAAGCAAATCTGAAAATATCGATGCCTGTAAGCTGTACGGGCAAACCAGATGAGGCCAATTTCGGGTAGCATGTACACCGCACGGGCAAACTGCTTAAAGGGTTAATGCAACAGAAAAACTTTGGTTTAAAATCTTACAATGAGTTTCAAAAAAAAATTCTTGGAGATTTGCATCAAAATTAATTGATGAAATAAAGACAATCAAAAGTGACAAAACCCATAGCGGGATCGAGCCTGTGATCTTCGAGTTTCTAGCGCTACGCTCTATCCAACCACACCACTGTATCTTAACCCATTAATGCCTGACATTTTTTCCATGGATAGTTTGCATACTGGTTACAAACAGTGTTTAATGGACAGGAAAAATAATTTTAAAAATATCACGTAAAAAATATTTTTTTTTTATTAAGGAAAGAAAAATCGTCCCTTAAAAGTTACGATAGGCCCCAGAGGGTACACATTTTTTTTACTAAAAATTTTTTCTGTCTACGATATAATATTTAAAAAGACATTTTATAGGAAGAAATAAAATCAGCAATTAACATAAACTGGAAAGTTGGGAATAACTTTAAAAACTTAGTTTTTTTTTTTTCTTGAGATTGTGAATGATGTCATTTTTGATAAAGATCATATTAAAACTGCTTCGGAACACACTTTACAATGGTTATGTGCTGCAATCTGTTAATGACGAATTGAAACAATACCAAGGTACTAATTGAACACTATTATTTGGTTGAAATGTAAAGTGTAATACAAAACAGAAAAAAAAATCTTTCTTTTTTTTTTTGACACAAAAAATAATTTCACGTCAATAGCCGGCACGATAAGCATCAAAAAATGGAGTAAACCATAGAATTTAATTAAAGAAATAAGAAAGTGCTAACGTGGTAACCAAAAACAGATTAGAAAAATAACATAAAATGTTTTCAATTTGTCGAATTTTCTTACTCTAAACTGCTCACTATTTGCCAAGCTATGTTGCAAAAAGTTCGAAGTATTACATTGAACTCTCACTAATGCGCCGGCTCAAGAGACCAATAGAAAAAGGCGCATAAGTGAGAGAGACGTATAAGCGAACAAGCCTATTTGCAGGACTAAAACGCAAACATAGGGTCTAATGACAGAATGAATAAGAAGTTTCTATACAAAAGGACATATTAGTACGGTTTGGCAATTACTGTAACGAAACTACAATGATAAAGAGAAAACAAAAATTGTAGCATACCTAATTACAAGCTGCTCCCTCTAAAACGATGCATAATGGATAATTGTCCCTCTCCAAACTCTAGTTCATGCGGAAAAAATGCCTTCGTGAGCAATAAAGGCGAAAGATTTAAGAGGAAAGGGAAGAAAAATGCTTATTTCTTAAAGAAAATAAATAAAAAATTTTAAATTTTAGAGAAAATTCGGCGCATAAGTGAAATATTTATCTTATAGAGCGACGCATAAACGAATGATACTATCATTATTTTGCTATGGAATGTGCTGGGACCATTTAAAATCGTCGGATAAGTGAAAAAGTCGCATAAATGAGGCGGCGTATAAGTGAGAGTTCACTGTATTTACTTCTGCTAAAATATTGCGTTCTCAGTGGGATGATCTAAAATTTGAAAGAATATTTTCAACATGACAAAGCCAACTTATTTCATGTGTTACCAAGATAATCTCAAAAGTGGTGAAATTTTCTAATGCATGCAACATTAGTTAAACTTTTAAAGGACTATTGTAACATTTACTACAGTGATGTTTAGTAAGTCGCAATTGCGGGAGACCCCATGACGATAGAGGACCCGAATATAGTAAAATTATTAAACTTCGAGACAGAAAAGGGGCTTCCAAAAATGCATTTCATCGGATCCCAATCTCATAAATCCACCATTGATTACTGTACCAAAATTAAAACAATATATGCAGTCCAGCCTGCTTAATGGAATAGCCAATTAGCCACAAAAGATATTATAATAGGCGATATTCCATTATCCGGGATCAAAATAGTACATTACAGCTAGGGATGCACCGATAAGAAAATTGGCCGATTACCGATTTCCGATTAACCGGTTGTTGATAATCCGGCGATGAATCGGCGCAGCCGATTAATGATAAGGATGAATGTTTTAAATACTACCAATTTCACAATCGCTGTTTTTTCTCTTGAACACAATTCCGAGTTTAGAAAAAGGAAAAAATTTAATTCTGAACGAAGATTTTTTTTTTTTTTTCATTTTCCTAATTTTCACAAAATAATTTCAACATTTTATCAACCTTTCGTTGAACCAATTTTCATTTAATTGTCGATAATATTACATTAACAAATTGTTAAATATATTAATTGGACACAAAAGTTCAAAATAAACTGAGGGTTCTGTGGTGAGCACTCCAATTTAGGAGTACTTTTAATTTAAAATTTCAATAATCAGTAGCAATTTAATTCAAGACTTTCATTCTTTGAAAATTAGAGCACTGTTATCTAAAAGCACTGTGCTAAGGAGAAGACTATCGCCGCATGAAAAATGTTACAACATTATCTATGTGTATATTTATTTTATGTAAAAGAATTAATTTATTAAAAACTTTATATCAACGGTGAGGAGTATTATTACTGTAATAAAATCATTCACCATAGTTTCTTAGGGAAGATACACTTTAAAGAATAATATTTATAAAAATGAAAAAATTACTGTATATACTATATTTATACTGTACTACTGTATATATTATATATTTTACTGTAATATATATTACTGTAATAAAATCATTCATCATAGTTTCTTAGGGAAGATGCACTTTAAAGAAAAATATTTTTTAAAAAAAATTTCAGCAGATTAATTGGCACAATTTTACTGATTACTAATAATCGGCAAAGTGGCCGATTAATCGGTACTACCGATTAATCGGTGCATCCCTAATTACAGCGGTTTCGAACATTGAAAATGTACTGTAGGAAGAGGGACTATTCTTTTAACCGATATTCCAATAAGCGGGTTCGACTGTATATCACAAAATAACTTACGATGAAATCGAGATTAGTCCGTCCATCTACTCTCGATGAACCACCGCTGGTAAATCCAGGTAAATTCCAACTCCTGGTAAGCACCATTTAAACTTGACGAAAAAAATCCGCACAGTTCTTCAAAATATTACCACACCGTTGACCACATTCCCGAAGCAACACATATCAATAACGAGATGGACACAACTTCATCTGCAGTAAACAAATCCGATTTACTTTGCCAGGCAAGAGTACAACATAGTTTCCTTCTTTGCATCAAAAGTGTGAATGATTGGCTGGGCGCATTTTGTTGCTGCATCTAATGATTTCAGGAGACCGGAGAATTTGGTCTGTTTTCTGAAGTGGATGACGTCTTTTTTCTCTCTAGGTTAACAGGGGACGAGGAAAAGAGATTGTGGGTGATCGTATGATGAGTTTTTCCACCGGATTTTTTTTTAATGAGATTCGTTCCCGTTGACTTGTCTTGCGTACTGTTTAGGAATTCCTTCGATGTTAACAGGAGATGTTTGGTTAGAAAAAAGCGGAACCGACCTCAGTACTTTTTTATCGACGATTTTTTTTTCTGTAGCTAAGATTTGTAAATGCTCAATTTAGTGATATAAAATGCATAATTAATTTTTGCTTAAACTTTTCTCCAATAATTGTTATGGACTTTACAATCATAATTTTCTCAGTTCTAGTTTTAAATGAAGACATTTTTTGATTAAAATTATATTAGCTCTTTTAGAGATGAGTATTTATTTATCCCAAACACCAATTTCGGCATAAAACTCAATTCAAGTATTAAGTAATTCAATGTTGAGCCCCTAACTATTAAAATTGTATTTTTAAGGGACAATAAAAGTTTGATCTATCATTTTAAGAATTAAAAATATTACATGTGATCTTTGAACAAAAGTTAAGCTTATAATCATTGTGACATTTACATTTAAGAGCAATATTTTACGTCTAATTTGAACAGTTCGTTCGACACCGAAAATTTACGTCCTATACCAAGATAAAAATGTTCTCAAATTAATTTTATTCTTTTTAATATAATTTAAAAACTGTGAAATATGCTTTAATCATGAGTATTCTTTTGAATTTAGCTGTTCTTAAAATTTAAAGGTAAGCCAATTCGCAGATTTTTAATAATTCTTAAATGAGGAATCAATTTCACTATTTGTGAGTTTACGTCCGACGCCAACTTTTTAAATGATAATAATTTCTACTTTAGAAATCCGGTTTTGCCAATGTACATGATTTTTTGTTCTGTATGATGCAAGAACTATTTTTTACATCAATTTTATCATTTTAAAAGTTTTTTTTTTTTTTTTTTTTTTTTGTAAATGGTATAAACTGAGAAATTTTCCTCATTTTTTACGTCCGACACCATGGAATTGCCCTTTAGTTTGCTGCCGTCTTACGGATTAATATTGAATTATGAGTTGTACTAGTATTGCTGTTAAAAAATGTATATTCTCATATTAACACCTGTTCTTAGTCCAGAACGCGTGTTTTTTTTTTTTTTTTAATTGTGCCACTTTGCAGCCCATGAGCGTTATATAAGAAAAAAAATTAATTTTACAAACATTTACCGTAAATAAGGGGAACTTGAACCCTAGCGGGTTACTTGAGCCCATTACAGAAAATGATAAAATCTGTGGTTGGTACTTATTAGTTGAAGATTTGCACGCGGTTCCTCGCTTCTCCACCAGGTAGAAGCGTTCTGCAGTCTCTAACGCTAGTACCAAACCCAGATTTTATCATTTTACTGTTGGGCTCAAGTAACACTTTTACGGTAATTCAAAGAATTTTAAAAATATACTTTTCTAAGAATGCTATAAATGTTTTAATAGGGCATAGTTGTCATATAGTACGAAAATTATATTTCTACAACAACGTTTCCCACTTTGTACTCACTCTCAGAAATACATCAGTGATGCTCCAACTTTTAGACAAATTTCAGGTTTACAACGATTAGTTTCTTGCTGGGTCAGAAACTCATGCTCAAATCTCACAAAATTTTCGTCAAATCGTTGAAAGGTTTACTCAGTTTGGCGGAAAGTTTAATCAGGGCATTTTTTCAGGAAGCCCATTTAGTCAAATGCAACGAAAAATTTGAGGATGCATTTCTGAAGCAATTTGAGGTGGCTAATCTTTAGCAAGAAAAAAATAGTATAGCTTTTAAAACGGTGCACTAGATATTTTGCGTGACTGCAAACCTTTTAAAAGGGTATAAGTATTTACCTTTTTTTCAAATCAGACGAAGCATCAATTTTAAGCTCAAATACCATTAAAATATGCGTAAATCCATATTTGATGCAAATAACATCTTTGTTTCTAATGAATAGAAAGCAGATGAAGTTCCACGTCTGCATGCTCTGGTAATTTTCCGATTAATATTCTCACATCTGGAAAATAAATAGACTCAGTAATGGCTGCAGTAATGGATTGGGTTATTGCTCTGAAGAACTTCATTAGCTCAAATGAAGTTAAAATCTCTCACAAGACAACTTCGAACGCAACTAGCGAAAAAAGAACTAGCTTTAGGGCAATTATAAACAAGTAAGTTCATCTAAAAATGAGGTTAAATGAAGTAATATTTAACTAATATTTAACGAGGAGTTTAGAATTCGATCAAGAAAGGTTTTTAGTTACGTCCGAATTAATTCTTTTGACATTGTGTCCGAAACAGCCAGAATTTTCCTCTTACATTAGCTTGCATTTCAATTCTTCACTTTTTGTCACAAATCATGTAACTCACATCTAACTTGAATTTAGAGTTAAGAAATTTACGCTCATTAAAAATTTTTAGGAGAAATTTTCCAATGAAATATTTTTTATTGAAAAGTGTCACCTATTTAATCCGAAATTAACTATCAAAATGATATTCTGCAGCTTATTGAATATAATTGAGATAAGCAAAATTATAGCTGACAAGACATTAAAACCATGCGCGGTATATGCTTCTCAAAACCTCACAAAACCCTGAATGAATATCAGTAATCTACAACTAAAAGTGATTATGCCTCTTTTTTTCTTTTTGTCAAATTTAATTTTAAAATGGTATTTAACACAACATTTAAAATGAACAATGTACAACAAATTTTTAAAAAATTCTCTTCTCGGAAAAAACTAAAATTTTTTCAACATCTTCAGAGTACAAATGTATTCAGTCTTTCAAACGTCAGAATCTGAAAGTAAAATACGATTCATTTTTTTTTTTTTTTCCAAAAGCAGTAACAACAATCTACACATATGAAGGGCTTGGGAGATGAAGGGGTTAAGTGACAAAACAGAAATTGCGAGTAATTAAAGTTCTAAGTTTTATTGTTGCAGCTTTTTTGTTTTCTTGTTTTGTCATTAGTGTGCGTATGAAATTGGTCTATTAACATCTACTGTTTGGTGTACCAAATTTTATTTGCTTACCTGTATCCATTGCTTACCATTGTACAGAGTGCTCATTTTTTGAAATGTAACTTAGCCCCTTCATTCTCCAAGCCCTTCATATGACAGCCGAATAACAGGCAGAAAGATAATGTGTTTGTCAATGGCCTTAGGCCACCTTCTCGAAGAGTTCCACGAGCTGAGGTTTCAATCGTTGAAAACTAAGAGTTTGAAAATTTTAAATAATGCTTCCTAAGAAAGATCAGGGTATGGTTAAATAAACCTTGTTAAAAACACAAATCCTGTATAACAATAATCATAAAAATACTTTGATTAGTAATCAGTTAAGCTTTCGGTGACAAGAGATCCAGTGCACTTAAAGAGATTTCAAAAATTAAGATTATATGAATAGGTGTCCGGAAGAAGGGCCTATGTCATGATTTCTAAATTGTGAAGGAGAGCGAAAAAACAAAGGTGCCAATTATTTTAGGAAATTAATTTGTGATTTCCCTGGCATCTATCGGATTCTTTGGGTACTACTAAGCAAGCCAACGGTTACTAGACTTAACAAAGGCGGTTACTAGACTTAACAAAGGCTTTTATTCCATGAAAAAACAAAATTCAGAAAATCATGACATAGGCCCTTCTTCCGGACACCTATTCATATATGGCGAAGGAAAAAGTGAAGTCAATTGTCTATCGAGTATAAAGTATATGGGCGTTTCTCTGTAAACTCGTAATTAGCTGTCCGGACAGCATATTTTTAAAATAATAAAGTGTAACAAAGTAATTATCCCTCTTAATTCAAGTGAATCATTAATACTTTTTCATTGTATTTGGAGCGACAACAGCTGATTTTTTTTTTTCTAGAAAGTATCTAAGTCTTAAAAATGCAATATCCTCTCTGTCCAAATCGTATAACCTAACACTTAAAGGTAATATTTCAAAAAACCTATTAACACTACATAAGTTTATCAATTAATATCTAAAAATAGAATAATGAAACTATATCTTTCTCATGAAATAAGGTCTAATTACGTATTTCTTAAACAAACTTAAAATTGTCATGTAAGTTCTGTCCGGAGTTTTTTCAAACAGTGCCCTTCCACAAATTCAAAGCTGCAATGGAAAAAAAGCTATTACTTATGCAAATGTTTTTTATCATGAAGTTTAACGCAATCAGTGTGAATTTGCCGAAATTGCTGCGAACGGTGTAGAAACGACAATTTGTTTAGTTTCAGAGCCACATTTGTAATGAAAGAATGCATTGAGTCGTTGCGAAATTGGTCCTCTGGTAAGTTATTTTATTAATGTTAATTAGTTTACTTATGAAACAGATTAGTTATTATGTTCACGATTTGTGCCTACATTTATAGGTAGTTTCGTAACTAATTATAGTATAATTATTTTGCAGATATTACGCAACAAAGTGCAAATACACATTCTCCTGCCAGGTTATTCTAGGCAGGGGACTTGCCTCCTATCATGATTTATCAGAAAAACTCAAACTTCAATTGTCCCTCTTTCGAACCAAAGTAATAGATTCATTTCCTGAGCAACTGCATTATAATTATACGAACATTTCAATAAAACATACACGGACAGATTCTGTGTGAAAAATGACAAGTTTACAGAGAATCGCCCATATAGACGGTGCTGTCAAGCAAGAAAAGGTGAACTTCTATAATTGTTCCCTTTTAAACAATTTAAATAAAAAGGATTCTCAGTCGAAAACTTTCAATACACTTACCGAAAGAGTTTCCACTTTTCAAGTATTTCCATATCCTTACAACACCCCATGTGAAATAACTCTGGGGGGGGGGGGGAAAGATTAATTTAAAGTATCACAATATTACAATAAATTAAATTTACGTAAGGTATATAATTACGTAATTTTAAATTTGTTCTTAAAACTAAACAATATAACTTAATAAAGAATAAATACAACGTTAAAAAAAGCACAAATGAATGGCTTAGATGCAAAACTCACATTCTCCAAATTTTGCGATTTTGAGTTATGCATATCACCGTGTTCGTCTTGTAAAGGACAATCGAGCTGTAATACTGTTTTGGATCAAAACCAATATTTTAATGCATAAAAAAAATATTAAAAATCACGTTTGGATGCAAAACTCACATTATCCAACAGCTTGTTTGGAGCAAAACTCACATTCTCCAGTCCACCAATCAGAGAGCGCTTTAGTGCGTCATGGGATTGAATTCAAACATTCTACGCTGAACTCTCATTTTGGTGCTTGATTAGACTTTATTTAGTTTTGGTATCACAGTTGTAACTTTACTACTCAGTATAATGGACGAATTAGTTCAGCCTTCCACAGGACTAACCACAAAGAAGAAAAAGACACCTGAGCATTGCAAGCGAGCTAAAGTTAAAAAAGCAAGATTAGTATGCTACTAGACCAAATATTTATATGAATTTAGTTTAAACTTTACCAAACTGTTCTGTACCAAGTAACCACTCCTGTCCGATAGCATTATAGAAATCTATAAGTGCAGGACAATTTCTGCAGGCCCGTCATTTAGAGGGGCGGGTGGTCAATTGCTCCCCCACCCCCCACTTTTAGAAAGCAATGTATTTACACACAAGTGGACGTAATTTTTTATTGACATTGAGTTTTCACACTCCACCCCCCCCCCAGGCCCGTCATTTAGGGGGGGGGCAGTTGCTCCCCTTTTTCATACATTAATGACAACTGAAAT